>PISW01014336.1:0-21593 GCA_004023785.1 Mungos mungo | reverse complement strand
CATGGGGAGAGGAAGGGGGAAAGAGAGCGGGGATGAGTGAGGGACATGGATCAAGGGAGACTATTGAATACTGGAGACGAACCATGGACTGAGGGGGGAGGGGGAGGGAGGGAGGGGGGATGGTCATGGTGGGGGGCACTTGTGGGGAGAAGCACGTGGTGTTATATGGAAACTAATTTGACAATAAACTATTAAAAAAAATAAATTCTACATCATGACATCATGAATGAGGCACCGCTTTCATATCAAATGTACACCAGACAGTGCATGAAAGAAGGTAACATTGAAGACATATTTAGAAAAATATAATTGAACATCAAATGTCAATATAAGTCACCGAATTCACACTGGGAAGTAGTACATCAGTCTCTATTCAGAAATATATCAAAATACTGACGATAATGAATAATACAAATTTAAACTCGATGTATATGCTCTTATGCCTCAATGGATTAAATGAATTTGTTGACGGGAGCCATTCTGACTCACAAGTTGAGAATTCTCCTTGTGAGGTAAAGGCAGGTTTGCAAGGTCTCCTTCCATCAGATGATGACCCACTCAGTTGTTTTTGCCTGAGCACCAACCCCCCTTCCCACAAGGCCCCTTGTT
The DNA here is from genome assembly GCA_004023785.1 of Mungos mungo. Lineage (NCBI taxonomy): Eukaryota > Metazoa > Chordata > Mammalia > Carnivora > Herpestidae > Mungos > Mungos mungo. Next base: position 20,984 of record PISW01014336.1, on the reverse strand, counting down.
GATTGGTATCTGGAGTGACGTGTCCCCTTATTCTGGTCCTAATACATGCTGATCGCACCTTGTGGAGGAACTTATTATAAGAACTTCTTCTTTTGTGATTATGGAAGCAACCGTTGCATTTCCTGAGAATCCTGTTTTTCTTATGCTTCTCAAGTAAACAGGCTATTGACCCCTGCTCACAAAGAACTAACTTTTGCCTTTGCTATGCTAGAAACATTGTCTTCTATTTGAATGCTGAGGATACCTTCCTGTCCAAGATGATTAGCATCTAGATCCCTTATATCAATCACTATTGATAAAGATAATGCATGAATCTTCTACAAATCTATGTTCTGGTAAATTGTTACCTATCAAAGAATTTTATCATCACAAATCATTGTCTAAGGTAAATGCCACTCATGTGCTATTCCCCATACATTTGACCATAAATAAAGCTGAGTCTCAGTCAGTGCAGAGAAGCCTGCCTGTTGATCAGAAAGAATCTTGTGTTTCTCTCATTCCTCCTTTTCACCAACACCATCCATCCCTCAGGGAACCCTGGACCTGATGGAGCTGAACTCCAGCACTGTGAGTTATAAGGAATAAGTTCACATAATCACAGAGCCAGTAGGTCTCAGAGCCAGCTAGAGATCCAAGAGAACTGATGGGTCCACGGTAGCCTGGGAGGCATGAGCTAAATGTCATAGTTCTAGTATGAATGTGGCAGCTTTGAGACCCAGGAAGGGTCAGCATTTCAGTTTGAATCTGAAGGGAGGAAAAAAGTCAATGTCCCAGTCTGAGGATCATCAGGAAGAATTCCCTCCTCCCTAAGGGAGGACTTGGCCATCAGGTGATTGGATGAGGCCCACCCTCACTGAGGAGGGCAAGCTGCTTTAGTCTACCAGTCTTTACTCAGTCTAAGTGTTAACCTTATTCAAAATCACCCTCACAAAACACCCAGAATAATGTTTGACCAAATATCTTAGCACCCTTGGGCCCTGTTGAATTGACACATAAAATTAACCATGACGCTATCATAACTCTACTAAACAAGAATATAAACTTCCCAATAAATTGGTGTGAATAAAATCCTCAAAATGTCAATAATAAATGGCAGCTTCCAGTCTAAACTTGTATGTATAGTATATATATTCACATATATACATGCATGTTACTTACAATATATGGAATTATTATTCTTAGTCACTTAAGGAATAATTTTAAGTGTTGTTCCTGTTATATATAAATCACAAAATTTTATCTCTCAAAAAATGTTGAGTCCTATCTACCATTGAACATGGTGAAATTATGTTTTGAGTATTCATATGCTTGTATCAACATTAAAATTCTAGGTAATAATTAATGGCAATAATTAATGTCTTTTCATTATTCATATGTCATAAACATATGGTTCATGTTCTTAGTATTAAGAATCAGGCTTAGTAAGCCTGATTTATTAATTAAAGTTAATGTATGAATCTGGTGGCTGGCCCAGAATTTGCCACCACAATACCCCATGGAGATGTGGTCGACCTGGTTGTGGTAAACCATTTCAGTGGGAAAGGCCACCTGATCTTTTGTAAACCCAAGTGTATTTTTAAAGGTGATTGGCATTGGAAAGTCATAATGTTATTAATAAAAGGGCAAAGACCAGGTTCTATGTTTATGGATACATAACAGTATTTTCAGAACTTAGACGAAACTATATAACTCATTTTTTAAAATTAGGAAAAATCCTTCCTATGAGGGTATTCGGGAGTTTAAGTGCCATGGAACACTGACAGAATAAAACACCTCATCTATATGCACTTAAAATATTTTTGAAAAAAAATCCAAGCGATTGAAATAGAAGAAAATTTAATGATGAAATTTGAATCTTGGTCATGGAAATGACGTGTTCTATTACTTATATAATTCTCTAAGATTATAAAGTGCTAGCAAGTACTTGTCTTTTTTGGGATGCAAAATTTAATATTGAAGTGTCAGGAAAACGTGTCTTTCTGTGCCTTTCGTTTTTAATTTGTGAGTTATCTGAAAGATTTGACATCCTGAGAAATACCCAATTAAAAGCTTTATACGAATTTTTTAAATTGTAATTATCTAGTTGTTTTTTATTATATGTGCAGGTTTATATATTTATAAGGGCATATGTGTATTATTTGTATATGTGAGTGTATACATGTGTTACATGTGTACATGTAGGTGTAATATTCAGGAACATATATGCAATATAATTATTACATGTGTATTTCCATGCATGTGTATTATATATGAACAGCAATAATGATATGTGTGCATGTGTATTATTGGATAAAATTTATATATAAAATTCCTGTTTCCACTAGGTCTTAAATAATATAGGAAATGCTGCTAACAGCAAATATTTAATTAAAGTCTAGCAACAGCTGTTTAACTGTGTTAAGGCCTTTGACAGCCATGCCTGCAATTGCCCACACTAATTTTCAACATATCAAATGAAAGCCTCTACAGTTAATGTGATTGTAGGCTGATTGTCATTAGTTCAGTCTTATGTCATAGTTTTGAACAAAAAGTAGGAAATGTTAAATGAGAAGGTTCTGAAGGACAAACCAGATGCCACTTTTTGTTATAGGATTGTGGAAAAAAGACAATGAGTTGCTGATTTCTTGGTTAGAGAAGAATTACGTTGGAGATAATAGGCATAAGGATTAGGACTTTATAAGGGCATATGGTATGTATAGTTAAAGTTTAATCTTATGTTTTTTTAAAAAGGTTAACTACTAGAGTTTAGAACCAATTTATTTTTTTATAGTTTACTGTTAAGTTGGTTTCCATATAAACACCCAGTGCTCGTCCCCACAAGTTTCAAATGCCCAGATTTCATCCTTTCTCATTGCCATGTAGTATTCCTTTGTATATATAAATTACATCTTCTTAGTCCATTCATCAGTTGATGGACACTTAGCCTCTTTCCATGATGTGAGTATTGTTGAATGTGCGGCTCTGAACATTGGGGTACATGTACCCTTATGCATCAGCACTCCTGTATCCCTTGGGTAAATCCTTAGTAGTGATATTGCTGGGTCATAGGGGAGTTCTATCATTAATTTCTTTGAAGGACCTCTACACTGTTTTCCAGAGTGGCTACACCAGTTTACATTGCCACCAGCAGTGTAGGAGGATGCCCATCTCTCCACACCCTCATCAGCATCTTTAGTCTTCTGATTTCTTCATTTTAGCCACTCTGACTGGCATGATCTGGTATCTCAGTGTGGTTTTGATTTGTATTTCCCTGATGATGAGTGATGCTGAGCATTGTTTCGTGTGTCTGTTGGCATCTGGATGTCTTCTTTGGAGCAAGTGTCTATTCATGTGTTCTGCCCAGTTCTTCTCTGGATTGTTTGTTTTTTCGGTGTGGAATTTGGGTGCATTTCTTGTAGATTTTGGATACTATCCTTTTATCTGTTACGTCATTTGCGACTATCTTTTCCTATTCTGTGGGGTGCCTATTAGTTTTCTTGATGTTTCCTTGGCAGTGCAGAAGCTTTTCATCTTGATGAGTTTCCAATAGTTCATTTTTGCTCTTGATTCCCTTGCCTTTGGGGATGTGTCAAGTAAGAAATTGCTGTGGTTGAGGTCAAGGATGTTGTTGGTTTCTCCTCCTGAGTTTTGATGGTTTCCTGTCTCACATGCAGGTCCTTCAGTCATTTTGAGTTTCTTTTTGTGTATGGTGTAAGAAAGTGGTCTAGCTTCATTCTTCTGCATGTTCTGTCCAGGTCTCCCAGAACCATCTGTTAAAGAGGCTGTTTGGATACCCTTTTCTGCTTTGTCAAAGATAATTGGCCATACACTTGTGGGTCCGATTCTGGACTCTCTATTCTATTCCACTGGTCTATGTGTCTGTTTTTATGCCAATACCATAGTGTCTTGATGATGACAGCTTTGTGTTAGAGACTAAAGTCTGAAATTGTGATGCCTCCTGTTTTGGTTTCTTCTTCAATATTATTTTGGCTATCTGGGGTCTTTTGTGGTTCCATACAAATTTTAGGATCTTTGTTCTAGCTTTGAGAAGAATGTTGGTTCAATTTTGATTGGGATTGCATTGAATGTGTAGATTGCTCTGGGTAATAATGACATTTTAACAATGTTTATTTTTCCAACTCATGAGCACGTAATGTTTTCCATTTCTTTGTGTCTTCTTCAATTTCCTTTGTAAGTTTCCTATAGTTTTCATCATACAGATCTTTTATATCTTTGGTTAGGTTTATTCCTAGGTATCTATGTTTTTCGTGCAATTATAAATGGAATCAATCTCTTCATTTCTCTATCTGTTGCTTCATTGTTGGTGTATAGAAATGCAACTGACTCTGTATGTTGATTTTGTCCCCTGCGACTTTGCTGAATTCATGGCTTAGTTCTAGTAGGGTTCTGGTGGAGTCTGTCAGGTTTACCATGTAGAGTATCATGTCATCTGCAAAAAGTGGAAGATTGACTTTATCCTCGCAAATTCTGATGCCTTTTATTTCCTATCGTTGTCTGATTACAAATGCTAGGACTTCCAGCACTATGTTAAACAATGGTGGTGAGAGTGGACATCCCTGTCATGTTCCTGATCTCAGGGGGAAAGCTCTCAGCTTTTCCCCATTGAGGATGATATTAGCTGTGGACTTTTCTTCACTGGCTTTTATGATGTGTAGGTTTTTTCTATGCCTAGTTTCTTGAAGGTTTTTATTAAGAAAGGATGCTATATTTTGTCAAATTCTTTATCTGCATTTATCAATTGGATTATATGGTTTTAATCTTTTGTTTTCTTTATGTGATGTATCATATTGATTGATTTGCAAATATTGAATCAGTCCTGTAACCCTGGAATGAATCCCCCTTGATCATGTTTGATCATGATGGATAATTCTTTTTATATGCTGTTGAACTCAATTTGCTAGTATCTTGTTGAATATTTTTCATCTGTATTCATCAAGGGTAATGGCCTGCGCTTCCCTTTTTTTTGCTAGGTCTCTGTCTGGTTTGGGAATCAAGTGATTCTTGCTTCATAGAATGAGTCCAGAAGTTTTCCCTCTATTTCTATTTTTTCAAATAGCTTCAGAAGAATGGGTATTGTATGAATATTGGGTATTATCTGATATGAATGTCTGGTAGAATTCCCCATGGAAGCCACCTGGCCCAGGGCTCTTATTCTTTGGGAGATTTTTGATAACTGATTCAATTTCATTACTGGTTATGAGCCAGTTCAAATTTTCTATCCCTTCCCGTTTGATTTTGTTATGCATGTGTGTTTTAGAAATTGTCCACTTCTTCTAGGTTGTCCAGTTTGTTGGCATATAATTTTTCATAGCATTCCCTGATAATTACTTGTATTTCCTAGGGACTGGTTGTAATAGATCCATTTTCATTTATGATTTTGTCTATTTGGGTGTTCTCTCTTTTCTTTTTGAGAAATTTGGTTAGACGTTTATCAATTTGATTTTTTCAAAAAATCATCTCTTGGTTTCATTGATCTGCTCAATTGTTTTTTGGTTTTGTTTTGTTTTTTTTTTTTTTCGATTCTATATTGATCATTTCTGCCCTGATCTTTATTGTTTCTCTTTTTCTGCTGGGTTTGAGGTGCTCTTGCTGCTCTCCTTCTAGTTTCTCTAGGTGCACTGTTAGATTTTTGTATTCGCACTTATTCTGGTTTGTTGAAATAGGCCTGGAATGCAATAAACTTTCCTCTTAGGACTGCCTTTGCTGTATCCCAAAGAGTTTGGATTGTTGTATGTTCATTTTCATTTGTTTTCATATATTTTTAAATTTCTTCTGTAATATCCTGATTGGCCCATTCATTCTTTTGTAGGGTGTTCCTTAACCTCCCTGTTTTTGGAGGCTTTCCAGACTTTTTCCCGTGATTGATTTCAAGTTTCTTAGCTTTGTGATCTGAAAGTGTGCATGGTATGATCTCAATTTGCTTACATTTATGGAAGGCTGCTTTATGACCCGGTATGTGCACTATATTGGAGAATGTACCAGGCTCACTTGAGAAGAAAGTGAATTCCATAGCCTCAGGATGTAGAGTTCTAAATATATCTGTCAAATCCATCTGGTCCAATGTGCTGTCAGGTCCATTGTTTCTTTAGTGATTTGCTATCTAGTTGATCTATCCATTGCTGTATGTGGAGTGAGTATTAAATTCCTCCTCAATTAGCACATTCTTATCAATTTCTGTTTGTGGTTAAATGCTTTATGTATTTGGGTGCTTCTGAATTTGGTGTGTAGATGTTTATAATTGTTAGGTCTTCCTGATGGAAAGACCCTGTAAATATTGTATAATGCCCTTGTTCATCTCTTGTTCCTGCCTTTACTTTAAAGTCCAGTTTGTTCGATATAAGTATGGCTACTCCAGCTTTCTTTTAACTTCTAGTCGCAAGATAAATATTTCTCCATCCCATTACGTTCAATCTCAAGGTGTCCTTAGGTTTTAAATGAATTTCTTGTAGACAGTAAATAAATGGATTTTATTTTTTTAATCCATTCTGCTACCCTAAGTCATTTGGTTGGAGCATTTGGTCCATTAACATTCAGTGTTATGATTGAAATATATGGGTTTAGAGTCATTGTGTTCTCTGTAGGATTCATACTCATAGTGGTGTCTCTGGTACCTTGTGTTCCTAGCAACATTTCCCTCAGAGTTCCCCTTAGGATTTCTGGTAGGGCTGGTTTAGTGGTAATGAATTATTTCAATTGTTGCTTATTTGGGAAATTCTTTCAATTGTTGCTTATTTGGGAAAACCTTGATCACTCCTTCTATTCTGAATGACAGGCTTGCTGGATACAGGATTCTTGGCTGCATATTTTTCCTGTTTATCACATTGAAGATTTCCTGCCATTCCTGTGTGGCCTGACAACTTTCAGTAGATAGGTCTGCAACTACTTTGATAGGTTTCCCTTTGCCCTTTTATCTGTAGCTGCTTTCAGAATTCTCTTTAACCTTATATTTTGCTAGTTTCATTCTGATATATCGTGCAGAAGACCGATTCAAGATATGTCTGAGGGGTTCTCTGTACCTCTTGGGTTTCAGTGTCTGTTTCCTTCCACCGATTGGGGAAGTTCTTGACTATAATTTTTTCAAGTATCCCTTTAGCCCCTTACTCTCTTTCTTCTACAGGAATTCCTATGGTATGGATATTGTTCCCTTTGATTGTACCACTCAGTACTCAAATTCTCCTTTTGTGTTCTTGGATCAATTTACCTTTTTCTCAGTTTCCTCTTTTTCTATCATTGTGTCTTTTAATTCACGTATTCTTTTCCCTGCCTCTTCAATTCCTGCAGTGGTTGCGTCCATTTTATTATGCACCTCATTTATAGCATTTTTTCATTGATTGGAACTATTGATAAGCTGCATAGTCCTTGTAGCAAAGCTTCTCTGATGTCTTCCATGCCTTTTTCAAGCCCAGCAGTTAATTTTATGACAAGCGTCCTAAATTCTTGCTCAGTTATGTTGCTTAGATCTGTTTTGACCAATTCTGTAGCTGTGACTACTTCCTGGAATTTAGAGGAGAGTGTTTTTGTTTCATCATTTTGGCTAGTTTTCTGTCTCTTGTCACTTTAAAAAGAACTGCTATGTGCTCTCCACCTGTGAGTATTGCTATATTAAAGGATTCTCATTGACTCTCCGGGATCTGTCCATTCAGGAAGTGTTCTTTCAATGGGTTCCCTTGGTCTCTCTTTCTGTGCCTTTGGTTATTTTATTTCCCTACTCGTAGTGATATTTGGGATTCTCGACCACGTGTACTTTGGCTTGTTTGTTGAGGTAGCCCTGGGATGGAAAACAGACAAACAAACAAATAGGGAACAAAAGCACACAAATGTACAAACAAATGAAAAAAACAGGCAAACCAAAAGGGAGAGGAAAAAAAGACAAAGGGCAGTTTAAAAGCAGAATGCCAGAGATCCCAGTTATAAATAAAGAGCAGGGTAGAGGCAGCGCTGATGGAAGAGCATATACAAAGAGAAGTGACAGGGAAGGGAAGAAAGAGAAATTGAACTTTGACCTGGATAATGTTACCCTGAGAAATTATATAGTCTGATTATTTCAGAGAGAAAGAAAGGTAATGACGGAGGTGTAGAAAATATTTCAAGAGAGTAAATCAGGGGTGCCTGACTGGCTCAGTCGGTTAAGCGTTGTACTTCGGCTCAGGTCATGATCTCACATTAGTGGATTCAAGTCCCGTGTCGGACTCTGTGCTGACAGCTCAGAGCTTGGAGCCTGCTTCTGATTCTGTGTCTCCCTCTCTCTCCGCCCCTCCCTTCTCATGCCCTATCTCTCTCTGTATCAAAAATAAATAAAACATTTAAAAAGTTAAAAAAAAGAGAGAGAATGAATGAGATATGACTGTTTAAGCAAACCTATAACCAGTATACCCACTCCAGGGGAGGGGAAAGATAAGAATGAGATAAGGGAGATATATCTGAGTTGCAAGAATTGATCTAGAATTCATCCCAGCAATACATCAGTGCTGGTTTTGGGGGGAGGTTGTGGGCTGTTTCCACAGCATCCATCCAGCTCTGGTAACAAAGCAGCTAGGCAAGGCAGAAGGGTGTGGTTTAGTGTAGGCGAATCTTGCCTGTACTGTGGGTCTCTGGGGCTGCTCCCTGAGGCCCCACTTTGGTGGTTGTGGGGAGAAAAACGGTGCCACCCCAGTCCCTTATCAAACAAGTTTTGTAATCACTCTTTTGGGTCTGATCTTATTCTGCCCTTGGCCTAGCCAAGGTGGGCATTGCTCTATGTCCCGCCCCCAGTCTCGTTTTCAGCTCTTATTCCATGTACAGTAATGATGGTGACTGAAAGGTAACCCCAGAATCCCAGGCCAGGACCCCTCTTTGCTGGGGAACAAGTAGGGGAGCAGTTTCTCCTGATGCCTATTGAGTCCATTGCACACAGTCTGTACTGGATGGAATTTCTGGGCCCAGAGCACACAGCCCAAAGAAGCCTCCGCAGTTAGAGATAGTATCCCTCTCTGAATGCCCTGTGGTTAGAGATGGGATGATAGGACCCCTCTCTTTCCTGGCCAAGGTTTTTCTCTTTTCAAGGAACAGTTGTTAAGAGCAGATTGGCCACTTTATTCCCTTTGTCTCTCTGCAGAGGGGGCTCCCTCCCCTCCGTGCTTCTGTGTCTCCACTGTTTTTATCTTCTCCAGTTCTCAATCATTCACCTAAGAGGTTGTCTTCTTAGTGGACTCTGTCTCTTTTCCTCCCCGACTCTTGTGGTCTTTTGGCTTCAGCCCTTCTTTGTTTGATAGATGCAGGTAGGAGTTAGGGGACTCCCTACCTCTCCCCCATCTTCCCGTCTCCCCTAGAAACCCATTTAAACAGCAAAGAATATCAGAAACAATATTACAAAGATTAAATCAAAATTGTAAAACAAGAAATGAAATTGTAAAATGTCAACCCTCTGACTTTATGAATGAAATTAATAAACTAATAAAAATACTAATAGGTTTGGAGGTGGTGATATGTTTGTTTTTCAAGTTTTTTCTGTGTTATTTTTAGCACTGATCAAAATTTGTTGAAGTACATATTTAGTTATCTTTACAGATTTCTTATAATAACTCACAGCCTAGATGAATTTTTTTTGCTCAAATGTCTCTATATGGCTGTGTCATATTGTAATTATGTTTATGTATCAGTGGACCAGTTAATCCAATCAAAATATAATACAAATATTACTTAATTCTAGGAGATGCTATGAATAGGAAACATTCACAAGGATTGTATTTTAAATTGGCTATGTTCAAAAGCAGTATTTTTATGAAATACAATTCTGTCACAATTCAATAAGAGCAGCTGTAGAATCAATTAAGTGACAAGGTAAATTTTGTTTTTGTTTAGAATGCTAGCAGGGGAGAAGGGCAAAGGGAGAAGGAGAGAGAATCTGAAGCAGGCTCCATGCTCAGTGTGAAGCTTGACACAAGGTTTGATTCCATGATGCTGGGATCATGACCTGAGCTGAAATCAAGAATCTGATGCTCAACCAACTGAGTCTTTAAATTTTTTACAAAAAACAAACCAGACTTTTAAAGAGAGATGACTTGCCAATGACCTACTGTGATTTGGGGCTTTGGGGGTTGGCTGCTTTGAAAGCTGAATCAGACCCACATATGACTCCAGGTCCCTGAGGCCACAGCTTAATCCTTCTATTCCTCTGGGACCCAAAAATCCAGGGGGCCCTCCAGTGCTCTAGGACCTGTGTCCCAGGCTGTGTAGCACAGCAGAGCCAAAAAGACCACTTGGGAAAAGGTAGAATTTAAATTCATATCAGTCAGTTTTGTTTGCTGTGACCATTTTCTTAGTGCATTAAGCTTTTTCTCAGTCAACAGGCCTCTCAAAAGGAAATTTTCTGAACCTTTTTATTTCATGGCAGATAATCTAGTTTTGATAAAAAGAAGTAGATCTTTCTAATTCTTTCTCAAAGTCCTTATTTCAGGATATTTGCATAGCAAACAGCCTTAGAAGAGAGAGATAATGTCTGCCTCCAGAGCAAAGGGTAAGCATGCTTATTATCCAGTTAAAAGATCAGGTCACTTCAGTTGGAATTACTGTCCTGCAATCCACTGTTTGTGCAGGCATCCATTTGGGCCCATCTGCATCATCCTTGCGGGACTTGAGGGGCAAGGGGAATGGACACATATATGCTGATGCTCACGTTGTTTGCTGCTCTATGAATGAAAACATCCTTTCCTCTGGTCCAAGGATCTCATGTCTTTTCTCAGCTATCATGAAACTGTGACAGCTTGCAAGTAAGGTAAAATCTCAGACCTTTTACAGTTCTTGCCATTAAACTTAAATTTATATACTGTGTGATTCTATTTATGTAAAGTTCTAAAGTATTAAAGCTAATATATAGTGTTAGAAGTCAGGATCGTTTCTTTGGAGACCAGAGGCATGGCTTGGGGAAAGCATAAGGGGAGCTTCTGGTGTGCTGGCCATGTTCTGTCTCTTGTTCTGAAAGGGTGCTGATTGCATAAATTGAATTCAAAGTAAAAAAATCTTTGTACTTACATTTTTACTCTCCCCCCTTTGTGAATGTTTTGCTTCTATAAAAGTTCAACCTGAAATTTAAGAAAATAAAAAAATAAAAATCAAAGGCAGTGACCAGGATTGCCACATCAATGAACTAAAAAAAAAAAAAAAAAAAAAAAAAAAAAAAAAAGAATACGAAACTGGAGCACCTGGGTGGCTCAGTTGGTTAAACATCCAACTCTTGATCTCACCATCAAGCCCCAAACTGAGTTCAGTGCTGGGTGTGGAACCTGCTTATGATTCTCTCTCCCTCTCCCACTTCCCTCTCCTACCTATTCTCTTTATCTCAAAAAAAAAAAAATTAGAACTAATTATCCATAACTCAAAGAAAAACAAAAAGCTGAACATTATTAGCCAAAAGATAAAGAAAATGGAGAAGCGATCCAAGAAGAAAAATATTCTTTAGTTGAGATTTCAGAAGTAGAGAAGAGTCAAGGAAGGCACACATTTGGATATATACTATTTGCAATTCAGAATTTCAAGGATAGAACAATAATCTATGTAACAGGCTAGTCAGAAAAAGAAAAACAAAAAAGTTACCTAACATGGAAAAAAAATTGTACTTACAACAGACTTTGTTCCATAATGTTCAGTGTCAGAACCAAATTAAACAGTACCTGCATCATTCTGGAAAAAAAAAAAAAACAAGTTATCCAAGAATGCTAAATTACCATCTATATATTTGGCAAGAGAAATATACTCTCAGACTTAGATGCAATAAAAAACTACACCACTCACTGACCTTACTGGAAAAAAATATTGAAAGAAATATTTTAGCTACCAGAAAAACAAATCTAAATCGATGTCCAAAAGCTAGGAAGACACAGTGCAAAAGAGAAAAGAGAAACCAACTACTAAAAGAACGCTGAATGCTTAAAAAAAAAAAAAACAAGTTTTTTAAACGTTTATTTTCGAGACAGACAGAGCACACTTGGGGGAGGGGCAGAGAGAGAGGGAGACAGAATCTGAAGCAGGCTGCAGCTCAAAGCTGTAGGCACTGAGCCTGATGTGGGGCTTGAACCCACTAACCATGTTTTTTATTATTTTTGAGAGACAGAGAGATACAGTGTTAGCGGGGGAGGGGCAGAGAGAGAGGGAGACACAGAATCTGAAACAGGCTCCAGGCTATGAGCTGCCAGCATAGAGCCCGTCGCGGGGCTCGAACCCACAAACTCTGATATCATAACCTGAGCTGAAGCTGGACATGTAACTGACTGAGCCACCCAGGCACCCCTCTTTTCAAATTTTTAATAGACTAACTATTGACAGGGAGGTTGAAGAGAAAACTTAAGATCTATGAGAAATGTAGGCGTATTTCAAATACTTTTTATTTTAATTTTTTTCAAATAATTTTTAAATAATTGAAGGCTATTTACACTAATTATGAGGCTATATAAATTATAGTTAATATAAAACTTAATTTTTTTGACAGGTCATTTTATTGTTAGTAATATTAGTGTGGATATAAAAATAATTAACATAAAGTAGGATAGAATATTGGGCATATGAGACTGTAGGTATTTGACACTATTAATAAAAATGCAAAACCTACATTGAAATCTCAAGCTACACATGCTAATAAAATAAGTGGTATCAAAATCAGTGATGGTAAATATTTGTTAAGGTAAGCAAAGTTATATACAAATAATACAATACACTCTAAATTTAATAGTGAAACTATTTTGGGGGTCTGGTAGATAAAAAGTCACATTACAGCCACAATGAAACTAGTGAGAAATTCATTTAAATGCTGTCGGGGGTGCATTTGGCGTGATGGCATGAGTCATAGTCTAACGAGTCAGTATTATTTGCATATTGTAACACTACTTTATTCATCGGCGTCTTTTGAAGAACCAGCTCTTAATATTATAAGAACCAATAACAGATCAAGCATAATTTTGGATCACATATTCAGTGTTCTCAAGGTAGTTTTAATAAAGAGGAAGTTTTGGAGTTAAAGGGCTGAGGGGTGATAGCTACTGGGAAAAATTTTGTTGAAAATAAATGTGTAGATTCTCAACAAGTCTATATACAGACAGTGGTTTTTCTGCATATGCATTTAATTGTCCTGCCATAATACAATAATAACTATGTGAAAGCTAATACTTTATGAGCAGTAGTGATGCCATTTGAAGTGCATAACTTAGTCTGTGTGAAGTTAGTACATTTAATTAAATAAATGTATTTATTAATACATTACATACATTGTACATACATACATTAATAAATGAATTAAACAGTGTGTTTAATGTGTTCACATGGATGTGTACACAGTGAAGTGTTATCCCGACACCAATGTTAACCCATCTCATATTATTAAGTACTGTAGGAAAGGGATGGAAAGGAAGAAAATGTGAAGATCTCTTTCCAGTGTAGGGTGGGAACCCGAAGGGACTCCCTTTCATTACTCCAAAGCCATAGGCAGCTCTTGGTTGCATCATGAGATGAATAAATGTCAGGGGGATAAGGAACTGGCAAACTGGTGGGATTCTTCAGGATTTAATTGAATTCCTGGGTGTTAGTGAGGACCAGATGCTGTATGAAGACAATGATTCCTGTGATGCCCAGGCTTTGATCAATGGCAGTCATATAAGAGGGTTTATTGGATAATGTAATTGCCATGTACATAGCTTTAAATGTCACATGTTACAGTAGATATAGAAATGACACTCAAAGGGCCTAGACACAAGGGAATAGGTCCAGAGATAGGGACCCAATGAGATTGATTAGGAAACCATATTATTAGAACTGTTTTCATTTTCCAATGTAGGGGCTGTAGGCCATCTAAAGTCACATAGCGAGCAGGGAGTTTTAAGGGGGAGTCACAGAACTACTGAGCGTTGATATGTAGGAGGAGCAGTGCTACGGTGCCTAATCGTTCTTGATATGATCTCAAGACTTGCTGACATCAAAAAAGGCCACTGTCCTACGATGGTCAAGCCTGAACTTCTAGGCACATCGGGTTCCTGGTTTCCCCAGCATCAGTGGTCTGTTGAAATCTTAAACAAGCTACAATTAGTCAAGCCGTAAGCTAGAGAGCACAGGTCAGTGCATTAGATGTATGTACTCATGACAGTATTTGGAACAGTTATAGTCTGATAAAGTCTAATAAAGTCTGTATTTGGAAAGTAACATACATACATCATTAAGGCAGTGTTTATGGAAATTTTACTCTGTGCACACACACACAGCTTTTACTCACATGGTGCTATGCTTGGGTACCTGAGGAACATGTATGTGAGTTACTCTTCATTATACTTTAGGACTTGAAAATAGGAGTCCCGTATTTCCCCCAGAATATAGATGCTGTGCCCTACCTCTCTGTTTCTTTTTCGTCATAACATTGATTGTATAAAAAAGAAGCCAAAGATAGTTTGAAAGAATGTAAAGAGGCATGACCTGGAACCTCAGAAGAAGTTCTCATTGTTGACTAAGAACCAAATTGGCATGTGATAGGCAGGAGAAATGCAAATTTAATAGTATGTGTATGGAACTCCACAAACACAGGAAAATTGCAAAGGGAAAGTAAGGTATGTATGTCTTTGAAGAGGAGAGAAGGAAGAGAAAGAAGTCAGGGAGAAGAATGGGAGGAAGGAAGGAAGGAAGGAAGAGGAGGAGCAAGGAATCAGAAGTCTGGGGCCTCCAAGGTAAAGAATGTAATTCACAGGAAGATGAAAAGTAAATATTTGATAAGCACATATTTTCTGGGCCACTCTGAAACAATAGGACATAGAAAACTTTGTTCCCGAGGTCCTTCCTGGATTCTTCCCTGTTAACCATACCTAGTTTGTATCATAATGTAGTAACGTATGGTGAGTGCTCTCATGCTGGGGCAGCTTTTCTATTACAGTATTGTTTAGAGAGGGAGGTGAAAAGTAAACATTATTCCTGAATCTGCTTAATTTTGATTATGATTAACTCTAAATAATGTTTCTGCAAAAGTGATCCATCAGAGAAGATCCTGGGTGTGGCTCATACAAACTGGAGGAGATTTTGTTGTATGAAGTAAGAATCACACAGGGAAAAAAAAATCCTCTATGAAATCACATAGAATCTAAAACAAGTCAAAATCGGGGAACCTGGGTCTCCTTTGGCTAAGTGCCAACTTTGGTTCAGGTCATGACCTTGTGGTTCATGAATTCGAGCCCCGTATTGGGCTCCCACACCCAATGAAGCCTGCTTGGGACTCCTGCTCTGGCCTCCCTGCCCCTCTCCCACCCATGCTTTCTCTCTTTTGAAAAATAAATAAAGTTTGAAAAGAACATTTAAGTAAGGGAGAGTTATCGAAGTGTGGATTAGAATATTGCCAGCAATTGAGGGTGATGGAAATGTTGGGATGATCATGGCATCTCGAGGTGTCAGCAGGAGGACCTATCAGGCTCTTCATTCATAGTCAATGGCAGGGAGGGAAAGTCTTCACTTTCATAAACTCGACGGTGGAGGCCGGTTATACTCTCCTATTCCCGCCTGAGGAAAAACGTTTCTATATCTTTCCCAGGCAACAGCTCAACCCCTGAGAACCCACATTCTTTCAAACTACCATTTTATGACAGAGAACTTTAGTTTATAAGCAACTTCTCAACTCATCCCTTGTCTCCAGAAAAGCAGGCCTTCTTTTTTATTCCCTGGACTCAGCTACGGTTTTGCCTAACCGGTTTGGCACTAATTCCAAATCCAGTTTAACCAGAATGAACCCATCTTTTGGCGATAAAATACTAGGCAGTGCTTATTTAGAAGTTTAAATGTAAAAAGGTTCACGTATGTAGGATGAATCAATATGGGATTTCTATTGTACAGTACAGTGACTGTTTTCTACCCTTGAAATTTGCTGGAAGAAAGCATCTCAGGCATGCTCCCCACACACACACTAATCTTAACTGTGTTGGGTGAGGCATTTGTTCATGAGTTTGATTTAGGTAATGATTTTGTAGGCAGATAAGCTTAGGGGGTCCTTGGAATAGGGGAGAGAAGACTAGATTTCTAAACATAAAAGAAGTCACGTTAATCATTTCAGAACGATGCCTCCTACTTATCCTAGTACCTGTTTTGAGAACTTCCTGGGATATATGAAAATTGCAGAATAACAGAGATCAGTAGTTCATGATATTTTAAATGTATTTATTTTTGACAGAGAGAATATGGGTGGGGATGGAAGAAAAGGAGGGCAGAGCATCCAAAGTGGGTTCTACATTGACAGCAGAGAGCCCCCCGTGAGCACAAACTCACAAACCTTGAGATCATGATCTGAGCCGAAGTCGAACGTTTAAAGGACTGAGCCACCCAGGTGCCTATTAATCTGTAGTTAGCAAGCAGCAAAAGAATGTAGGAACAGGGGTACCGGGGTGGCTCAATCCGTTAAGCGTCCAGCTTCGGCTCAGGTCATGATCTCATGGTTCGTGGGTTCGAGCCCGACATGGGGTTCTGTGCTGACAACTAGCTCAGAGCCTGGAGCCTGCTTCGGACTCTGTGTCTCCCTCTCTCTCTGACCCTCCCCTGCTCCCGCTGTCTCTCTCTGTCTCTCAAAAATAAATTAAAGACATAAAAATATGTGGAAACAAATGGCCACTAGCAGGCCTGCAGATGGTCTAATCATTGAAGATGCAATAAAGCCATGATATATAGTCTCCCACTGCTAAATCCAGAGTAGAGACTGATTTGACACACATTCTCTTGTGGATTTGTGGGAATTGAACACTTACTATGAGAACCCAAATAATGGACTAAGGGTGCCAGAGACTTGAATATGCCTATCCTTCCTGGTCCGGTGACTTCAATCACCTAGGACCTGGACTCTCAATTTAAGATGACTTTTGGCTGAGTTGAAAATAAAATGTCCTTTGCCATATCCCTTGACAAATATGCTTGTGTGCTCAGTGTAAATCTGACCGGACTTTGTTGTGTGAGGAGATAAACTGGGAAATATACATGGTATTCTTTTCTTGCAAGTAAAACCGGTTCTTTTCCTATGTTTTGGTTGGTGGTATCTTTTGGTTCATCGGCCTCCAAGAGAGAAATCAATTGTGGGGTATAATTTCACAACGTGTATGAATATTTACTGTCTGATTTTTGCTTGGTTGGGGTTTTTTCATTTTTTCTTAATTTTTGATAGACAGAGAGAGACAGCACGAACAGGAGAGGGTCAGAGAGAGGGAGACAGAATACGAATCAGACTCCAGGCTCTGAGCTAGCTGCCAGCACAGAGCCCCACGCGGGGCTCGAAACCACGAACTGTGAGATCGTGACCTGAGCCAAAGCCAGACGCTTACCGACTGAGTCACCCAGGCACCCTGGATATTTACCGTTTTAATCTTCAGCGACAGTTGGATGTTTTTAAATGGAAAACAAGGTGCTGAATGAGTATGCATGCACAGGAAGCACTGACTTTAATGAGAAAGTGTGAAACTAGGCACCAAAACATGCAGGTCTCTGTTCCCATATACCTGCTTTTGGGGTTCAGTAAAAGTGAGCACCTCTCATTGAGACTGCAAATAAACAGGCAAACCAAATTTTTAGTTCCTTCAATCTGTTCACTGATGGGCACTCCAGAGTGGGGCCGGACCTGAAAAGTCTTCTGAAGAAGGTGCATCTGAGTGGTGCTGTGCAGGGAGAGGGTTTTAGGCTTCTGAATTCTCTACCCTATGGTGTTTTGCCAGGTCCATTCCTGACTGTGTGCAGGGGACAGTAGCAGGCTGCTCTAAAATGTGCCCTTTGGGCATTTTGATTATTTTGAAAGAAAAGCTACTCAAGAAACAGCCGATGTAGTAGGAACACTCTGCCCCCCAGCTGTCCCCCAAAAGCAGGAGATCAATCTTCCATGTAAAAGACCCCTATGTTGCACAGAGAGTTAATGAGATAGTCTTCCCACCACAGACAGGGAATTTAGAGCTGAGCAGTCTTCAAGAACAAACCTTGTTACTGTTCACTAGTTTGCTACCAACCACTAACCAAATTCCATCTAGAAGTTCATACTAATTGAAGTCCCAACAGAAGTTCCCTTTCTGCTGTGAAATGCTCACAGATGTAATGTCTCTTTCTCTACAAAGCAGAAAAACTATCTTCCTTGGTCCTTTCTAGAGGTCTCAATTTCATAATTTGGTTTTGGGGTACATGTAGTAATTTCTCTGGGATTTTTTTTCTCCTGTATTCTGTCTCTGTCAATTTGATTCTTATGCCAGCTAAAATAATCTTGAAAAATAAAGGAACATTAATTCACCCCAATGATTTTCCCATAGTATCCTAAACAACTTATGTGCAGTGTTGAACATCTATACATGCCTACCTTAAAATAAGCAACCTATTTGCATATGTAATGATTCTTTTTGATCTGGATTAGGCATCTTCCAAATTTGAGGTTCCTTTTGTAACACCTTATTGCAGTGATGAGGGCGATAGTCACTGTGTCAGATACTGTGATACAATGTTGGTAAAAATGGCCATTTTTAATGATATTCCTGGATGTCCACTTGGGCTTCTCACAGAAGAAGTGAGTGCCAACACTAAGTGAGTTGCTTAGAGTCCCATGTGACATATCTTTGGTCAGTGAGATGGAGGAGACTCGCATCGGGAGGACGACTGCCCTGAATGCAAAGGAAATAACTTCCTTTCAAAATCACGAGGTACTTTCAGATTTTACTTTACTCCTTCTTCATCATGAAACAGGGTTTGAGGGGCGCCTGGGTGGCTCAGTTGGTTAAGTGGCTGACTTCGGCTCAAGTGGTGATCTCCCGGTTCGTGGGTTCGAGCCCCACATGGGGCTCTGTGTTGACAGTTCAGGGCCTGGAGCCTGCTTCGGATTCTGTTTCTCACTCTGTCTCCGATCCTTTCTGGTTCACACTCTGTGTCTCTCTATCAAACACAAACAAACAAACAAAAAGTTTATGAAATAAAATGTGATGCCCAGTGGCAGGATCACCTTATTGGGGTAATGAGAGAAAAAAGATGAGCACAATACCTGCATATGGATAATGCCACAGCAAAAATGAGGAAAAAGAGGCTACCTCCTATGATGTCTCAGTCATTTTATCAGACATGGGCTTTCTTGTTTTTCCTTGTGTTCAGAATAGAAAATATGTATCTTATTTTCTAGAAATATTACTATTTTCTTGGGATAGCTGAACATAAATAAGAGCTACAAAATAAAACATTATTATATTTCCATTGTACTCATGTTAAATATTAGTAACCTGCTACCCAACTTGATGGGACAGGTTTTCACAACAGGTAAAAATCCTATTTACACACACACACACACACACACACACACCAAAAAAAAATGGGTGTAAGTACAGTAAGAGCTATGAAAGACCGTGGGAATTTTTGGCCTAAAAATTGGGTGGACTGTTTGAAGCAGAAGTGCTCACTGCTCCTGCCTGCTGACATGAGTCCCCACTATGGGCGGGTGGTGGGGGAGGTCACGTAACAGAGAGCCTAAAGCTCATGACTACCCTAACCACAGGCTAAGTGGTAATGAAGGAAGTACCTACCAGCTACGAGTCAGCATCCCTGGAATATCATCCATGTACAGTGGACCCAACTTACTTTGGGTTTAGACACCTGGTATACTAGCACTTTGTGGAACTACAGCACATGCCTTGCTGATCCTGCCTATTATAGAATCCAGGAGGATCCTTCAGTTTCCAAATCGACTCTGCCACATGACTTTGTAAAGTGATGTCCAAAGAGCTAACAACATCCAAAACTGCCTGAGAAAAATTAGTAATCTCTGTCATCCAGCAGCATCTGCTAGTAAGGGATATGCAGGAAATCAATAAATTATGAAGAAAATTAGCAGTTCCCTGATCTCTGGAACTCACCATATTGGCCAAGTCCCCAACTCTGTTACATTTATTCTCAGATAACACCATCAGAAGCTGCCTCGAACTTTGGACTGACAAAGGCGCTCTCCAATCGCCTCCCCACATTTCAAACTATTTCTCTACATGTGCTTCTAATAGGTCTTATATTTCTCTCTAAAGAGTGGTCCATCATCATTTTTCATCTACGTTCAATCCCTGTCAGTGCTAAATGTTTGAATTAGGACCGTGGTCCATTGGTCTTGGATCCCTCTATTCTCAGTTAAGAGGTCATTCAGGACACTCTAATCATACCACAGACAAAGAGCTGTCTGAGAGGCATATGTAACTGGAAAAGAAATGTGGGAGATTGAGAAGAACTGGAGATACTTAACAAATGAAACAAGTCATGTTTACGTTTCATTATTCAGAGAGTCAGTTGTGCGAACTGGAAACAGGTGTCCTTTCTCCCCATGCAGAATTTATGCAATTCTTACTGTAATTTTTCCTCTCTCGTGCCTTGCCTCTTATTGGAATATTTTTCTGCTACCTACGGAGTATTTATTACACACTCTGCACTGTCATGTGTGTGCATTCACTTGGTTGAAACATCAAAAGAACCCCACCATCAAGACCTGGGGCTCAATCCTTTATTAGGAACCATGGGTGCCGAGTTTAGGAGCTCCTGGGTAAGTCCAGATTGAGCCCTTGAAACTAAAACATATTTGGGTAAATCTGTGGGGATCTTCTCGAAAGGCTCCTCAGTGGAATGCCTAGGGACCTAGAGGAGGCGGTTGCTCACCAGGGCAGAGGTTGGGTGTCATATGAGAAGTTATACTGACTTGTGACTGTGTAGCATGTTGTTTAGAGAATTTGCTAATGAGGCTTTGTGTCGGTTGAAGCTCCCTGCAAGGAAAACTAACTAACTAAAAAAAAAAAAAAAAAAAAAAAAAAAAAAAAAGATTCCAAGAAGCACAATCAAGAAATACTTGAGGCAAACTGTCAACACTACCCTTATTTTTCTGTAATGTATCCATCTTGATGTCCTAGGAGTTATAAGGCAGAGAAAATGATGTAATAGATGAAGTGTGAGAATTATAACCATTCATTCTTTAAAGACTGGGGCCACTGAGCAAATGACTACCAGATATCTATACTATA
>PISW01014335.1:0-21587 GCA_004023785.1 Mungos mungo | reverse complement strand
TCACATCTTTTCAAGCTTCAATAGTAAATATTCTGCTACTATGTATTAAATACTGCATGGTTTGCCCAAGCTAAGATGAAACCACATCATAAATCAATAAGCATTTTGCATTTTCTTTCATTATCTACTCAAAGTCATGCCTACTGCACCTCTAAACATTTCATTAAATCCAATGATACAGCAAACACTCCCAAAATAAGCTTAGATTGTATTGCAGTTTCACTTAACAGTATATAAAATGCTGTGTTGTGACAGATATCTACTATCCATTAGATACTGAATCAATTTTTCTTAAGCACTACTAACTGCTTGCTTTCCTAGTGTTCTTGATGGCTTGTTTATACAGTGTTGCAATGGAGTTCAGAGCTCATCTGATTGATATCGCCCAAGGCTTAGATACTCTTCACAACTTCCCCAACTATATAGGGGACTTCAGTCCCCTTCAGACCCAAAGAGTCCATAAGTGTACATTCGTATTTCCAGGCTATTCATATTTTTTCTTTACATTGAATTAATATCTACCTCTCTGTACACAAAATATTTCAGACAACATATTCAACAGAATTTTAAGATGAATGAAAATATTTCCTGGTCCACACAGTCTGTTTTTCTAGGCTAACTCCCTTTATTTAGGTAACATGATTCTGGCCCCTGTCATTATTGTAGTGAACATATTTCAGTTTCTTATTTTCCTCTTATGAGTTCACACACACTGATATGGTTCTTCAGGTAGGTTGACCAGCTGTTAGTGGAATAGGAATTCCCTCTCATTCTGGACTTTAAAGTTGCATCTAACACCTCTGATGAGCATTTTCAGATAATCTTGGCTTTACCTATTTTCTGTCTTGTCAATTTCCAGCCACTTATTCTAGTGTTCTGTGGGCTCATCACCAAGTTCAGCACCTTGTTGTGTATGCCCCACCCTTCATCTTTTGTTTCCCTCCCTGTGGTTTGGTGTGATGCCGAGGCTTGAAGATAATGCCGACCTGCATAACAACCACAGGACCAGCATTTGACAAACATGAGATCAGAGCTAGCAGTTAAATTCTCCCACTTCCTCCCAGAAGGACCAGCCTGAAATGCTGTCTATTGTCCAAATGGCCTACAGGAAGACATCCCACGAAATACCATGAAATGGAGCTTTCTATCCTTCTTGTTATCAAGCAGTGGCCAGATTTGTAGAACACCCTCATACTAGTTTTCTACCCTTCACAGCCACATTCCTCATTCCTGCCATCCCCACTTTCCTGGTAAAATAGTATATAAGCTTTGGTGCTAGTCTCTGATTTCTGGGATACCTGAACTAAAACAATATTTATATAAATGCAAGCTAAGACTCATGTGCTTTCTTGTCAACCTTATCACACCACTAATTCATATTGAAAATTAATTCATCTGAAATCTGTTTCTTTTTATAAGAACAACAGTAATGATTAGCACTGGTACACATAGTGTTTGTTTTGTGCTAGGTTATAACAGATACTATACAGATATTAATTTGTTTAATCCTCACAACACACCTAAGAGTCAATTACTTTTATGATCTCTAATTTACAGCTGAGTAAAGTAAGGCATGGAGAAGTTAAGTAACTTTTCCAAGGTCACACAGCTGTAAGTGGCAAAGCTGGGATCTGTACTCTATTTATGTCTCTAGCTGCATTTTCACTGATAGATCTTTAAAACTAAGCTGGGACTTTCTATTTATTTCTCTTCAATTTTATCTTGTTATATTTCAGTTTATCATTTAAATCAATCAAGAACTTTCAGATATTCATTTACCACAGTCTGTTTTAAATATCCTTCCAGTTTTTTATCCCAGTGGAACTTGACTGGATCTTTATTTATATATCTTGCTGAATGATTAATAAAATGAGGATTTAGGCAAGAATGAGAGCACAGTCCTGTGGCAGATTACCAGAAACGTATCTGCAAGTTAATTTATCTTGGTTAACCAACAATAAATTTCAGATAACTATAATGTGGTCCCTACAAGGAGGGCAAGAAAGCCAATATCAGTCACTTCATTAACATCCAGACATACTGCTCTCTGACAGACATACTAGAAGTATTCTCTGAATCTATTGCTCTAACAACCATATCAAGACAGGAGCTTGGTTTAGTGGAGCACACTTCATTTTTGCTGAGTCCATACTGAGTAATCATCTTATTTTTTTTATTCATCTGTTTGATTTTTATCTCATAATTTTGTTTTGCAGGAGAGTAAGAAAATGCCCTGTGTTCCTTGATGTATTTCTCCTTTTCCCTCACACTTCTAAAATGCTCACAACACTTCTGGCACCACCAGTGTGCACATGAAACAGATCTCTGTGACACCAGCTAGGTGTCCCAAATAGTCAACTCAGTTCTGACACTATCTACCCAAAGATAGCATCAGATCTCATAGGTTAAGCACTTAGTCCTATAAGACTACTACCCATTTGAGAAGCCAATCACAGGTCTCCAGTTTGACAACTTATTTCTGACTTGGATAGAAATCAGAGGTTCCCAATACCTCCTCTCTGTTGATTCAATTAATTTCCTAGAGCAGCTCATAGAACTCAGGGAAACATTTACATGCATTTACTGTTTACTAAAGGATATGACAAAGGATAGAGATGAATAGCCAGATGAAGACATGCACAGAGCAAGGTCCAAATGAATTAGAGGTACAGCACCTCCAGATTCTTGGATGTGTTCACCAACATGGAATCTTTTTGAACCCAATACATTTGAGATGTTAAAGGAGGCTTTATCAAGTAGGCGTGATCAATAATTAACTCTACTTTTAGCCCTTCTCCCTTCTCAAGAAAATGGAAGACAAGGATGAAAATTCCAATCCTCTAATAATAATCATGTCTTTCTGGCCATCAGCCCCAATTCAGAAGACACCCAGGATCCCAGCAGAGCCATCTCACTAGAACAAAAGATACTCCTGGAACACCTGGGTGGTTCAGTCATTTGAGTGTCTGACTCTTGATTTCTCTTTGGTTCATGATCCCAGGCTTGTGGGATTGAGCCCCACATCAGGCTCCACATTTAGCATGGAGTCTGCTTGGAATTCTCTCTCTCTCTACCCCCCCCCACCCCTCTCCCCTGCTAGCTCTCTCTCTAAAAATTAAAAAAAAAAAAAGATGCTCTTGTCACCCAGGAATACAAGAGTTAAGGAGCTCTGTATCAGAAACTAAGGTCAAAGACCAAATATTTGAACAAAAGATGCTCTTAGTGCTTTTATTGCTTGGAAATTACAAGGGTTTTAGTAATTCTAATACATATTTTTTCTTATTATTCCACAAGAAAGATTTCAGGCTCACCAAACAGAAATATCTTCTTACTTCTAAAGGTAATAATAATCTATTTTTTATTTCCAGTCTGCTATGTTCTGAATGCTTTTGTCCCCTTAAAATTCATTATGTTGAAATTATAACCTCCACAGATGATGATATTAGTAGGTGGGGCCTTTGGGAGGTGTTTAAGTCATGAGGGTGGAAACCTCATCAGTAGGAATAGTGCCTTATAAAAGAGGCTCTAGAAAGATCCCTAGTCCCATCCATCATCTAAAAATACAGAGAAAAGAAGTCTCCAATGAACCACCTGATCATGCTGGCACTTTGATATCAGACTTCCCATCACCAGAGCAATGAGTAATACCTTTCTGTTATGTATAAGCCACTTAGTCTGTGGTATTTTGTTGTAGCAGCCCGAAAGAACTAAGATACAGCCTTCTCATATGTCATTTGGCGCACAGTTTTCCTTATAAAGCACAGAAAATGCTTCTTAGTGCCGAGCTATCTTTGTGCATTGATTGGTCATCCCTTGAGATCAGGAGACTTCAATTTAACCATAGGGCAGAAGAATATTCAACTGAAATCATCCTTATCTGGACCTTCAGTTATGTTTCACTGAACTGATCTTGGCATTTTTATCATTCTCCAGAATGTAAGTCAAGTAGAACTCATGTACTTTTTACTTCATCTTTGGACCTCCGACATCACATTTACTACTATTTGGAAATTTTTTCACTTTGACTCTCTTAAGAGCTTTTACATTTCATTAAGAAACTTGACTATCACTAAGATTCTTTTTTATTTGGCTGCAACCAACCACAGGAAAATAGTCTGAGAAATAATCACTTCCCAAGAACATTCTCTTTGCCCTCCTTAGGAGGAGAGCCATCCATTTCCAAGGCATTTTAGAAATACTTTTTTCATTTATTTTTTCATTTTTTACAATTCTATTCTACTATATAATTTATTTATAGCTCACATTTTATTTTAAAATAAAATCCTTATGCTTAATATTCAAGTAAAGATTTTCAAATACATACTCAGCCTGAGGCTGCCATCTATATCCAAGTGGAGCCGCCTCCCATTTCCAGGAGGCATATACAAAAGCAGTGCCATTGCGAGGCAGATTCAGGACAAAACTTATTACCCCAGGGGTGTTAAGATTTTTCTGATTTATTTCCATTTCCATTCCTGAGGTGGTAACGAGAACCATGGGTCAGACAAGTTATTTTCTAATTCAGTACTTCTTTCCCCTAAACCATGATCTGCTGCCAAGTGCTATTTGCTTTGCATCTCCTATGAAATAGAATGATTACATTTGGATATTTTTTGTTGTGCTGTTGATATTTTGTTTTCTGAGAATGAGCAGATGATGTATAGGTCATGCCCTGGAGAGATTCCTTCTTGAAGCCTTTGCTACCAAACCAGAGAGTACATCAAACCATGTACAGAAAATTTAAGGCCAGGCTGATGCTGGAAGACCAAGACCAAGGTCGTGCTTTCCATTGGCACAGAAGGACATTTGCTATTGGAGGCATCATGGGTAAAACTGGGAGATAAGGAGTTAATATTGACTGTTGAAAATTTTTTTATCTCTTGTGGAAATCAACATCAGCAATGATTAAGCTCAATGAATGTTAGAAATTATTTTTATTACTATAATTTCTTACCAACAATAGGAAACTCTCCGATTTTCTTGTTTTAAACATTCAGGGCCTAGATAAGGTTATGAAATAAAATTTTATCTTTAGTACTTGTTAGCACTTTGTCCTATTCACAGCCACCACTCAGGCTCCCTTCTCCATGTGATCCATGTCTCAAATTCCTCACTTTATGCCAGCTGGACAGGAACAATTGCTGATCTAAAAGCCTAGTCACATGTTTCCCAAAGAAGTTTGGACTCCGCAGGATGTTCAGAAAAATACTTGGCCTTGAACAAGTGTTCACCTACCTGAGAACTGAGGGTATGAAGGTGTTGAGCACCTTTGGTAATGACTGTCTACTTGAGTGAGTTGCAATGAGCAAAACTAACTCTTCAATCATATTACATTACGCTGAGTTCAATAGGGTGCTCCTGGCTCAGTGAGGTGGTCTCTATAATATACCTTGGTCAGTTTCATTCCTGGGTCCAACCTTCGATCTCCTGATCAAAAATTTCCAGGGAAAGGACTTAAAAATTCACATTTTAACCAATTTTATCAGACAAGTTGGGAAATTGCATTAGGGGACCTCCCTCATGCTTTGACAGACATTTTATAGCATCAACAGATTTCATATAGGTATTAAGGCCCAAGATCTCAGAACTAATACATGGTAGGGTTGGTATTTGATCCAAGGACAAACTCTCTCTGTGTTGGAAGGCAACTTGAGTCTACTGTTCCCTCTGCCCTTTGCAACCCCCTTAATTCCTTTTCTTTAGGAAGCAGAAGCAGAGGCACTGAAGTAAAGGGTCTTTCTTGATCTGAAATTCTTTTCTAGTGGGTGGGATACTAGTCACTATGACAAGCCTCAGTGACAGTCTGGACAATGCCAAGCTCAACAGAGATTGCAAACTTACCAATCACAAATGCTACACCTAGGATACCAAAATCAAACCATTCTCTTTGATATTTACCACTGCTATGTTAAAGGAGATGGAGAAAAGATGGCACATTATAGGCTCTAAAGGGGAATGGATCTGGGTTTGAATTGTGTCTCTGACACTTGCTAACTTCCTACTCCCAGCCTTGGTTTCCTCATCTATAAAATGGAAGTATTAGCACACAGCTATTCTGTTGCATTTTTGTGTGCCCAGCAAAGTATTTCCCCTACACCCAAGACTAGTTTAGAAAAAAATACAGCAAGAAATGTGTTGTGGAGGGGCACCTGGGTGGCTCAGTCGGTTAAGCAGCCGGCTTCAGCTCAGGTCATGATCTCGCAGTTCATGGGTTTGGGCCCTGCGTCATGCTCTGTACTGACAACTCAGAGCCTGGAGCCTGCTTCTGATTCTGCGTCTCCATTTCTCTCTCTCTGTCCCTCCCCCACTTGTGCTCTGTGTGTGTGTGTCTCTCTCTCTCAAAAATAAATAGACATTTAAAAAAAGAAAAAATGTGTTGTGGAACGTGGTAACACATGAGGTCATGGTAAAAGTAAGGACAGCATGCAGATGAACACCCTGACTTTGCAGCAATGAAAGCACCCCTTCTCTCCTAATGCAGATCTACACTATAAAAGTATGTACAGGTGTCTGGGTCTATTGGCTGTGCAAGAAGCCACCAAGCCCAGAATAGACAGAGAAGCCCAGTGTTGTTTTCCTAACCCATATTTGGGAACAGGAAGATAATAGAAAAGCTAATGACAGTTTTCAACACCTTTCAGGCAATGGTACCATAGATGACATCATAAATGCCAGGTTGAAAACTTTGAAGGGTAATTAAGCCTCTAGACTTGGCAAGCAGGGTCCAAGTCCTACTTCTGTTATTCAGCCCAACCCTCCTTCCTCACCAAGGGGCAATGCAGAAGCAAGTTCTCATTTTCTTAGAACTACCTGCTACACATGGCTTACATTTAACCTGAGTACTAGGAGACAGAGATGAGGAGATATAATAACATATAGCCTTTGATGGAACACTTTCGTTTCTGAAGATCCTAAAGCAGTGATTCTCAAAGTATGGTTTCCAGGACCAGTCACTTTAGCATCACCTGAGCTCTTATGAGGAAAGTAATTTCTTAGGTCAAACACCAGACTTACTTAATCAGAAACTCAGGGAATGGGTCTCAGCAATTGGTTTTCACAAGCCTTCCAGGTGACTCTATACAGGCTAAAGCTAGAGAACTACTGTTCTAGATATAGCCTTGCTCCTATCTGTGAAGACATGTATATAAAAGTATTTGCAACATTGTTTTTAATTACAAAGGAAAAGGAAAAAAAGGGAATAGCCTAAAGGTCTATCAAATGGAATGCAGCTAATGATCAGGAAACATCTGTGCAATAGAGTACTACACAGACATTAAAAAGAACAAAGCAGCTTTATATGTTCTGATATTAAAATCTTTAGAATAAACAGTTAAATGAAATAAAAGCCAATTTGCAGAACAATGTGTATAATATCTTACAATTTATGTTTAGATATATACTATTGAAAGCAAGTTTTGCATCATGGACTAGAAATTTCTAGAAGTTCTAGATACTAGAACACTAGGTTCTCAAGATCAACTGATGTAGCTGCTGAGGTCCACACACAATGGGAAGAAAATGAAATTATTATCATTTAAATGTCTCAAACCAGATGACCTAGAAGACTCAACCGTATCCTATTATCTGATAAGATGTAAAGGACAAGGATCCTTTGCTCATTATAAGTTTGTAAGAGACAATGTGAAAATGGCCACACACACAAACACAGACCTCCCATCACCTTAGGTTCCTTTAATTAAATGGAAATGAATCAGTGATATTTAGCTGGAGAACAGGGGACTTCAGAAGATGTGACAGTTGGTTTTAACTATCTGAAAGGGAGATGGATTAGACAGATCTATGTTTAGATTCAGAGTACAGAATTGGGATCATAAATTTTAAAAAGTTAAAAGAACACATATTCCAAATCAATATAAAAACGTTTCTAACTGTGAGAAAAGAATTTAAAAATAGACCTTGATGCCTCATCTAGTAGTGAGTTCGCTGTCACTAGATGTATTCAAGTAAAAGTTGAGGTTTTAAAAAAATCAAATATTGGGGAAATAATTGGATTATGGAAGTTTCTAGTTTCTTTTGTTTCTGAGATACTTTGAATTTTCTCCATGCTGTAGCTGTGGTCACAAAATCACTGTGTAAGGAGTCAAAATGTAAAATGTGTTAAGTAGAGCAGAAACCTCCTATTCTTATTTATTTTGGAAAACTTTGCTTGCTTCTATTCTGATAGCACCAAAAGTGCATCATCATCAATTGTTCATAAATCTTTCAGCCACACAATGACTTTGATTTTCAGCTTCCCTAAACACTTGGAAAATGTGGCTCTCCAATGAGGGATGACCCTGAGAAATTAATATTCAACTTACAAATTAGGGACACTTGTCCAATGAGAGTAAGAACTCTAAAGATGTAAGATTCGGAGTGTCTCATTTTGTTATTTTACATGAAGGGTTAATAAGGAGACCATATGAAAATGTTCATAGGAGATATGAGAGGTCTTAGAGTGTTTCAAGCGCCATCAAATATAAGAGCACTAAGGTTGTCCCAAGAGTCGCTCTGAGGCCCAAAGCGAACCTGAGAAGAAGAGTGTAAGATGTATACACTAGAGGAGAGGGATCTCAGAAGCCATCTCAGAATTCTGCCTATCACAATGTTTGTATTCTGGAAAGGACTGAAGCTAAAACTGACCACTAGTCACAACTACCAGAAGTATCTATTTTACCAACTTAACATTTATCCTTCTGAATCTTTTACTATGGGTTTAACCTACATATATGTGGTGTAATTTCTTTAAGAAGATTATGATACTGTTTTATAGTTATTATACAGTTTTACAGGTTGCTATTTTCACTCAACAGGATACCTTGAGGATATTTTTGTGTAGTTACATATGGATCTATTTCATTTCTTTGATGCATTGTATTGCTATGCCACAATTTATATAATCATCTTTCATGACATACATTTCATTTGTTTGTCATTTTCAACTGCTATAAAGAGTGTTGCAGTGAGCACCTTTGCAAGTGCCACCTGGTGTTTGAACATGAATAAGAGGTAGAATGTCTGAGTCTTCAATTATACACTTTTTAAGTTATAGTAGATTCTACAAAATTGAAAGGCAGTGTTTTTACATATAAAATTCTTTGTTAAAGGTAAAATTTCTCTCTTATAAACAATTCATATATGCATCATTTTGCCTCTTTATTATCATCATCAAATTCCTCTTCCACTGGAAACCGTGAAACTGACCATAGGGCTTGCTGCTTTGCCTAAAGTGCCCAAAATTCTACAAATGTTCCCATAACCAAATGCCTAGCTTCATCCCCACATTTAACTTGTGAGTGTATGTGCGACTTGGGTACAGGCAATATTAGACAGCCCTTTAAATGTGGAAGGCTCACTTTTCTTCTGGTGTAGGGCAGGTACGATCACTGCATAGGATTTCTCTCAACTGGGGGTGTGTGTGGGTGTCATATGCCAAGCCTTACAGTGGCTCTCACAACCCACAGGGGTGAGAGGAGGTTAACCATGTCTTAACCACAATTTAACCCATCGCTTGCAAAATAAAATAAAAATCACTATACAATAAATCATATAAAATGAACTTTGCTATCATAAGCTCCTTTTCCCCTAAAAAATGAACAATGAAATAAGTTTGCCATATGTTATTTATAAATTTCAGAGTAGCCTTCATCATATCTACCCAGGAATCAGGAAAAAAAGGACTTGTAGCATATAAAGGAAGATTTAGATAAGACATACAAAATAATTTTGTGAATTAACCAAAATAACAATATAGGAGGCTCTTGAACTTCCATCTCCCAATGGATACACTGAATTTATTGCTACACATGGAGAAATTACCTCTGAAAGAAAACCAGAAATTAGCTGACTATTACTTACTCAGCAAATAAGAGAATACTCTCATGGAAAGAAGGTAAGAAAGGCTGAAATACATTCTTGCCTTAAACCCCAGCCCAGGCTCAGTGCCATACAACTGGAAGGGTAGGGGGAGAATCCCCAACTTACAGCCTCTTCCTGAGGAGCAGAGAGTTTTGACCATACACACGTATGCCCCAAGTTTTAAGACTCACATCCAAGACACAGGCCCTCAAAACACTGAACTCTGAAAGCCAGCAGGGTTTGCATTCACAAAAATCACAAGAATGTAGCAAAGAGGCAGTTCTTAGTGGACTTGCAAGCACTCAATTAGCTATTTCCCCAGTAAGTGTCACACTGAAGAAAATATCTGACAAATTATTGGGTTCCAGCACAATGACTCCTTTATTCAAGGTAACTAAAAATACTGGTTTTGTAATGACAAGAATGACAGCTGACTACAGATCCCAGGTACAGAAGGCATGCTATAAGGCAGCTAATTGGAAATAAAAGTATGGCTGGCTATGAGATTTTCTGTGGATATGCTGTGTAAAAAAGAATTGCTGATATTTCTTAGGTCTGCATACAGAATGCTGAAATGATGCCTCTTGGTTTTTGTACAATTTTAATTGGTATAATGACATATAAGGCCCTTAGGTGTATAAGTGTGATCCAGAAGGTTACTGTTGTGGGCTTAAAGCCACTTAACCAGGAATTAAACAAACCAAGTCAACTAGCTTCCTTGGGAGGAAAAAAGTGGAGTTCTCAAAAAACCTCGAGCATTAGAAAAACACAAAGGCCAATGTTACTATAAAAAGGGAAATAAGATCACAACAGACAAAATTTTAAAAAGATAAGAAAGACTATAGAAAAGATCAATAAAAATAAGAGCTGTTTTTTTAAAAGGATAAATATAATTGACAAATCTTTAGCTAGATTTAAGACCACAGAGTTGCTTATAGGAGAGAAAATAATGTGTGTTTTCCTCTCCAAGGACCTTAAGAATCCAATAAATAGTCATTATTGTATAAAGCAAAGCTGAGGAAGGGGAAGTCACCAAGAGCCTTTGATAGCATGACCCAATAACCAGTCTGCATCTGATTTCATACCCAGCGAAAGCTGCACAATATATAAATTGACCTCTACAGAACCTTCAGAATAGATGTGGTGCCAAATACCTACACTTTCTCTTCACAGTGACTTACTTGAAATGGATAAAAATTGATGCCTTAATTCCTGGATGGACCAGGTTCTTTACTCAGTAACATCATTCCTTTGTGTTTCAATGTGTATCAAACTCAAATGACCTCAATTTTAACTTGAGGTATATGATATTTTCTTCAGAAGGAAAAATAGGTAGTCACTATGAATTTTATATCTAATTGAATACTTCCATTGAGAAAAAATAATGAAGCCAAGAGTATCACCTTCAAAGCTAGACACTATATTAAAATATACTAAAGACTACTAAACATCTGCTCATTTTAAACATTAGCTGACCCAGTTACGGAATAAGGAAATGTAATATGTTACCAAAAAATTAGAAATATAACTTGCAGGTGCTGTTTAAAAAATTCCTTACTGTCTTGTAAATGAACATTTGAGGGGCTTCTCAGTGGCTTAGTAGGTTAAGTGTCTGACTCTTCATATGGACTCAGGTTGTGATCTTGTGATCATGATCTCAGGGTTATGATCTCAAGGTCATGAAATTGAGCCTGGAGTTGGGCTCCATGCTCAGCACGGAGATGCTTGGGATTCTCTCTCTCTTTCTCTCTCTGCCCTTCTCTCATTCGTGCTCTCTCTCTCTCTCTCAAAATAAATAAACATTTAAAAAGCAAACAAACATTTGATAGAATTTCAAAAGTTTTAAGTTCTTTTCTTTTTCCTACAGAGACAATAGTGGAGAACAAATGCTAAATCAGGGGTCAGGAAGCCTGAAATTCATTCGCCTTTCATGAGATACTTAACTTTGCAGTGGCTCAGTTTTCTTTCTTGAATTATAAAATTAGGGACTGGTTAAATTTGTCCAAGTTACTTCCAGTTTTAATAATAAAGGGACAAAATAATGTTTTTCAATCATTGAAAAAATGCTTGAAAATCAGTAAATGCAGAGTTTAATTGTGACATGCATTCACTTTTTTGTTGATGTAGTTACATTTAAGAGGCAGAAATATAAAGGTATTGGAGTTTTCCCACCAATCCACTTCTTATTTGGGGATTTAATCTAGTGAGTACTTTAAAATAAAAATAAAACAAAACACTGAGCACTCCTACTGTAGACTGAATGATTGTATCCCCTCTAAGTTTCATATGTTGAAACCCAATCTCCAATGTCATCACATCACATCATATTGGCATTTGGAGGTGGGCCTTTTGGGAGCTGATTAAGTCATGAGGTTAGAGCTCTCATGAGTGAGATTATTGTCCTTATAAAAGAGGTCCTAGAGAGTTTCATTGTTCTTCCATATGAAGACATGGCAAAAGATGGCTGTCTCTGAACCAGGAAGATGGCTCTCATCAGACATCAAATCTACTGCACCTTGATCATGGTCTTCCAACCTCCAGAAGTATAAGAAATAAATTGCTGTTGTTTATAAGCCACCTAGTCTATGGCAATTTGTTATAGCAGTCTGAACAAACTAAGACAACTCCCAAATTCCCCCCACATGCTCTTCTGTTTCTCTTTTAAGTGACTCTGGTAAAGATGGTGGAACAATCTAATTATCTTTTCAATGAATTTTTTAGGGATCACTCATTTCAACAAATACCTTCCAATTTCCTCTCTATTTTTAGGTACTATGCTCTGCAGGATTGATGGCGATAATTTGCAATGGCGGCAAATGACAATGTTTGACCCTGGTCAGAAATTAGATGGATGACAGTGAAACATAATGCCACCCAGCATTTTAACATGATGTATAATTTCTAAGGTATATTCTGGGTTAATGTGGTCTAAACAGAGCCTGTTATCAAGGTCTAAGATTAAGCAGTAACAGAACACTCATTCTTCTTTGGGGTTCACTTCACCTGAAAGAATTGATTATAGGAAGGAAAAGGGCAGAGGTACATAAATCAGCAGCTACAACCCATGGCACAGGAAGTAGGGCAAATTTCAAAGAACTTGACTGTGTTTGTTACTGGACCACAGACACTAATGTGTGCAGTGCAAGTAAAACCGATGCTTTTGCAAGCCTACTGTGCAGTTTTCTATGCTGAGTTCTTGGACAGATCTGGCCAAAATTCTTACAGTCTATACTTTGTATCTTTTTAAAAAATATTCATATAAATCAAGCATTTTTCTTGGCCATCCAATTTAGGGAGTTGGGCTAAATTTGCGCAAAGTAATTTAGGGCCATACCTTTTCTCTTTTCATGAAAATTGTAGTAGAGAACTTCTTTATAATCCATGTATCTCTTAAGCTTGTGTCCAATACTTGGACTGAGTTCTAGATAGCCATAGTTTTAAGGCTTGGAGTTCTCTAGAGAACATTCCAGAATGATTGTTCCTAAACCTGAGAGTGCATCAGAGTTGTCTAGGAAGATATTCCCTACAGATTCCCTAACTCAGACCTACTCTAACTCAAACTGTCAAGTTTGCCAGACCATTTGTCTGTTTGTTTTGTTTGTTTGCTTGTTTGTTTGGTTATTGTTGTTATCTTTAAACAGCTTCCTAGGTGATTATGATATAGTGAATCCACAGGCCAGATATGCGACTTTACTGAGACACAGAGGTCTTGGTCCCAGCCCAGGGGCTTAATGTTGTGTTCTCTTGGCTCAGTTTTACACTATCTGAATGCTGTTTTCCCATCTGTAAAATAAGGAAAGTAAATGATCTGTCCTTTATGATTCTTCCAAATATAAATTTCTGTAAAGCTAACAAAGTCAATAATCAGGATGTTAAGGAAATCAATGAAGGTCTTTTAAAACAACAATGCATTAAAGTCACTTAATGAACACATTTTCAGTGGCTCAAAGAATTAAAAAGAAATTGTTAGCAAAGTGGGTAAAGATTAATTCATTTGCATTTTTATTTTAAAAAACTCAGTTCAACTCTGTGTGTGTGCATAAAATGCAATGCAAATTCACTGAGTATATGGAACTTGCATTACAACTCTGGCCATACTTTTGCTTTGTTCAAATAGACGATTTTCTTTTTATTTTCACAAAGGTATATGTGCTATCTTTTAAGTCAAGATATTTTTGGATATTAGCACTAAAGAGTTCTCAAAGATGAGAAATGGTAGACACACTTTAGTAGATCAATGGCTTGTTTTCAACATTAAACACAAAGTCCTGCACAGATAGTTAAGTAAACTTATATTTAGAGTTACTGAACAGACTCTGTGTCCAGCAGGTAAAGTCAGTTGGTGTTGCTTATGCCTTACTGGGAGAGTTCATAGGTGTTAAGCCTAAAGGGAGTCAAGCTTAGAAGTGTCTATAGTGAGATAGCCACATGTTGGTTGTGGAAGGGAGAACTTATCTAGAAAATAAAGCAAAAAGAGAAGGAAAGTACTTGAAATTGGGTCTCAGATGAAGAGCAAAGCAGGAGAGAAAAGAAAAAGAAGAGAAAAAAAAAGATAAGCAGCAAGCCACAGTTTGAAGTATGGACAAAACAAAGAAGTTATTCAGTGCCATTTCCAGCAGAAACTCCAGAATTGGGGGTGGATTCCTAATGAGACCAAGCTGTTAGACAGACTTGGTCATGGTCTTTCCATTTGGGATTGGAAGATAACAATAGTCTGAGATAAGTGATCCAGAATGATAGGTGAAATAAAACTGAAACAAATGAAAAATCTTACAGTTAGTTCAAAGGTAGTACAGAATGGGAGAGACAGGCCATGTGAAACCAATTTTGACTTTCAGTCAAGACAGACTAGGGAATGAAACTTCACAGAGGTGAAGCCCAATGTACACACTAGATGTAATAAGAGCTGCTCTGATTTAAGCAGAGGTGGGAGCCCACACTGCCCAAACTGGAACCCCCAATTCCCTCCCATGGTTGTCCCTGAGACCTCTGTCTACATTCTGCTGAACACATTTTAAAACCACTGGGTTGGACTGTTTCTAGACTATTTTCCCACTGCAAGATTCATATATCCATGACCTAGATATTATCAAAATCACTTTAGCAGATTAAAGCTGGCTCTTCTGCATTCAGAGCAATCTCTATGGGTGTAGGTTGGAAAGGTTGCTCCCTCTTTTCTTTCAAAAGCCCAGGGAGAGTTACCAGCCCAATTTGTTGTGAGAAATATCTGGAAAGAAGATTGCTTTCCGTCCTAGAAAAGTCATTTACTTGGGAGAGTAGCCAATTATCAGGAATTCCGGACAAAACAACATTAATAGTAATGAAACATGTGACCAAAAGATAATATTCACTTATTTGATAGTCTTGCACAGAGCAAGAGTGAACAAATTACAGTCTGATGTCTTCTTTTGGTAACAACTTTATTGAGATACAATTCACACATTATATAATTTACCTATTTAAAGTACACATTTTAATAAATTTTAGCATATTTAAAGAGTTATAAAACAATTACCACAATTTTTAAAGACTATTTTGTCATCCCCCAAAAGAAATCCCTTTCCAAAAGCCATGTGAATGCCCTCAGTCCTAGGCAACCATTAACCTACTTTCCATCTAAACAAATCAGCCTAAACCATAAGAGACTTTTAAATACAGAGAACAATCTGCGGGTTGATGGGCATTGAGGAGGGCACTTGTTAGGATGAGCACTGGGTGCTGTATGTAAGTGATGAACCATGGGAATCTACCCCAAAAATCAAGAGCACATTTTACACACTGTATGTTAGCCAATTTGACAATAAAATATATTATATTAAATTATATTGTATTAAATAAATAAGTAAATAAGCCTAATGTGGATATTTAACTTAAATGTAATCATACAACAAAATATTTTTTTGGTGACTGGCTCCTTTCACTTAGAATAAGAGTTTCAGGGGTCATCCACACTGTGACATGTGTCACTACTTCATTTCTTTCCATGGATGACTATACTATTCACATTATAAGGATGTAACATATGTTCTTCATACATTCATTAGTTGATAGGCATTTGGATTGTTTCCACCTTTTGAAAATGACGCAAGAGTTTGTGACTTCATGCTGTCCCCTCCCCAGTTATTTCAGTGCTGCTGTGAGAGATCAGATTAAGGAAAGGGGAGCCACCACAAACTAGCAGGATGTCTGTGCTCTCTGCCCAGAGGAGGTTTATGGCAGAGAGGAAAGCAAAAATGTCTTCTAACATCCTTTCCTTTCCTGGTCCTTGTTTTCAAAAGCCTAACCTCATTTATCAGCATATGTTATGTAACTAAGAGAGAACGCAGTAAACAAGAGTCTCAAGTGTATGAAAGAGGAAGGTAATTCTCCTTGTGTCTAGGGATGAGGAAGGCAAAGTAGAGAAAGAGACTCTGGTTTTGGGAAGCATTGGACTTCTTTCCTAGCAGTGCCCTGAACATCTCAACAGAGAATAGTTACCATTTCTCCAAATGTAGGCAGCAGGCTGCAGGGTGGGGGGGGGGGGGAGGGAGGTCAGTGGACAATGTCTCATGGAGAGCACCCCAGCAGGGACTGCAGTAATTTCCCTGTTGACTGCAGGCCAATAGGCTAAGAGTTAATAGTAATGTTGGTTAAAATTTCCTTCAAAGCTGAGTTTGTGAACTGAGATTCATCACAACATAAGAGACAGAAATGAATCCAGAAGGAGACTAATTTTTATTATTATTTATTATTATTATTATTATTATTTATTAATAAAGTTGTGATTAGAATGCAAAAGACCAGAGCCTCAAGTCTTCCCATTCAGAGGTAAACAAAAGCAGAAGAAAAGCAAGTAAGTAAATCAGAGAAGCCCAAAAGAATAGCTGCTCTCTGACACTCAGGATGACATATGAGAAAATATCAGGAGTAGATCCTCCCATAACCAACAGATGCTAAAAGATGAGACCTGTAGGCACCCTCAGCATTGTCCTTCATGTCAATTTTCTTTGTAATTTCTACTTATCCTGAGCTCCACAGAAGGCTCTTTTGTTTAAGTAAAAGACTGTAATATAAAATGACATGTTGGAGGAGGAACCAAGATGGCAGAACAGAATGGAAGTTTGTTTTGTGTCTCACTTCCATGAAATGCAGCCAGATCAACACTAAGCCATCCTACATACCTGGAAAACTGATTTGAGGATTAACACAACAATCTGCCCAACCTGAACCACAGAACTCAACAGGTATGTGGTGCGGAGAGGTGAACTGGGGAACAGAGAAGTTGTGGAGGTCAGGGAGCTGTTTTTGCTTGCAGAGAGAGGATGGAGATGGGGGGAGAGCATGGGAAAAGCCACTCCCCCAAACAGCCGGAGAGAAAATGGAAAAGTGGAAACAGCCACAGGGACTGAACTAAAAAGGGAGAAAGGAGAAAGGAAAGGGTTTAAATTCCATTAAGACTCTATAAACAGGAGAAGTGCAGAGTCTGAAACTCTGTAGCTTGATACCTGGCAGTGGTCTGGTGAAAGGGCAAATCCCCAGGAGCAGTGAAGTCCAGGTCTTCAGGCCATAAGGTGGTTCCCCTGCTGGGAGGACATTTGGCAGAGGTGGTGCTGGCCCCCCATCCCCAGGCAAAGTTCCTGGTAAAACCCAGAGAACAACCACATTTGGGGGTGCTGGAACAAGGTCTTCAAGGGTAAAGCCTGGTGCCAGATGAGTGTTGTGATTTTTCATAATCACTGAAATGCTGCTGCTACACAATCACGTGACCTTTTTCTGGGGCAGACTGGCACTCAGCCACAGTCTCTGGGCATTGGCAGCAGCACAGTCCCACAAATGTTCCTGGTGCAGCCAGCACCTGGCTATTGCTTGGTGAGATCTTCCTGCAGAGGGGCAGAATGGGTCAAAGCTGCAGTCCCTCAGAAGTAAGGGGTCAGAAAAAACAGCCACATCTGAGAGAAAACTCAGGAGAGAGGTGCCGCCTGGCAACTTGACAGCTTGGTCACAGACAGTGTAAAAGTGGAGAGAAAGATGGGCGCTAGAGACAAAGGATGGGTGCGCAATTGCTAATCGGGGAGAACAGAGTTCTAATACTAGAGACTGGGTAGCCGGGTGATGCCATTTTCATCCCTCCCACACTTGCACATACACACCCACGAGCGCCACAACAATCCACCCCAATAAGCTAAGCAGCATCATCTAGTGGAGAACTGAGCCATTACACTAAGCCCCGCCCAACTGGGCCAACATCACTTTCCAGGAACACCACAAATCTCTCTGCCTGTTTAGTTTATGGACTATAAAGTGCTTCATAGTTTGACTTCTAAGGGAAAATGATGTAATTTCAATAGTATGTCAGTCTGTCTGCTGGTCCATCTATTCAATTTTCTTTTTTTGTTTCTCTTCCTTTTCTTGAGTATAGAAAGAGAAAAAAATTTTTACTTTCAATTTTTATTAAAATATCTTTCTTTAATTTCTTCTACTTGTTTGTAGAAAAGTATTTTTTACTTGTTTGTAAAATTTTCAAATTCTACTTTACTTCCATCGTTTTATCTTATTCTATTTCATTGTATTCATTTTTTCACATTTTCAAAGTTTTCCTTTTTTTTCTTTTTCCCCCTTTTTGTCTAATCTATCAAGCACCTTTCAACACCCAGACCAAAACACACCTAGGATCTGACATTGTTCATTTGATTTTGTGTGTGTCTGTGTGTATTGTTTTTAATTTTTTAATTTTAATTTTTTACCTTATTAATTCCTTTTCTTCTTTAAAATGACAAAATGAAGGAATTTACCCCTAAAGAAAGAGCAGTAAGAAACAGACAGGGACTTAACTAACTCAGATGCAAGCAAGATGGCTGAACCAGAATTTAGAATCATGATAATAAGAATATTAGCTGGGGCTGAAAATAGATTAGAATCCCTTTCTGTCAGGATGAAATAAAAATGCTATAACTGAGCTGCAATCTCAAATGGATGCCATGACAGCAAGGATGGATGAGGCAGAGCAGCAAATCAGCAATATAGACGACAAATTTATGGAGAATTATGAAGCAGAAATAAAGAGGGTGACTAAGGCAAAAGAGCACGATTTAAGGATTAGAGACCTCAGTGGCTCATTAAAACAACAACAACAACAACAACATCAGAATCATAGGGGTCTCGGAAGAGGAAGAGAGAGAAAAAAGGATAGAAGGGTTATGTGAGCAAATCATAGTGGAACACTTTCCTAACCTGGGGAAAGACACAGACATCAAAATCCAAGAAACACAGAGGACTCCCATTAAATTCAATAAAAGTTACATGTTGTACTGAAAAAAAAAAATATATATATATATATCCTTGTGACTGTGATTCCTTTGCTTTGTATAGTCATGGATTTCTATAATCATAGCTCGTTCACTCATGCCAAACCTAATTTCTTAGTTGAGTTGTACCCATCAAAACCCAGATGTGGGTGGATAAATGTAAATTTGGAAGTAAATTTCAGTAATGTCTTAAAGATATGTTTTTAATAGAAAATTTCCCACCCACAAGAGGCAAATTTATCACTTTTGCCCTTTGTACCAAAGGAGAGTTTGTTTGTTCATAATTTACTTGAACTGAATTTCTAACCTTACCAGCCACATCACCCATGAATCCCCACTACCCTTTTTTTTTTTTTTCAGCCAGAAGGTCCTGCTTAGCAGTTCTCACTGAAATACCAATCCTCTGTGTCATTGTCCAGAATGCTTCATTTGTTCCATCTGTCTATACAAACCCTCCTTTTTTTGGTTCTTCCAGAGCACTTTATAGATACTTCTGCTTCTGTCCAGACTTTTCTAATAAAAGCTAAATTCTTATCTTTTTAAAAATATACTTAATTGAAAACTCAGTGATAAGCCCAACTTTAGAACAATTCTAAAAACAAGCTATTTCTTAAAATGTAGTTTTGATTAAAGGGAAAAAATGCAACCAAGAATACTGTATTCAGCAAGATTATTATTCAGAATAAGAGAGAGAAAGAATTTTCCAAACAAATGAAAGTTAAATGAATGTATCACCACTAAGCCAGTATTACAGGAAATGTTAAAGGGAATTCATTAATTGGAAAGAAAAAGTCATAAATAAAAGTAAGAAAAATATAAAAGGGAAAAGTTCCATAGGTAAAAGGAAACGTACAATAAAGATATAAACTCTTATAAAGCCAGTATAGAGGCTAAAACACTCAAGCAGTAATAGTATTTCTACAAAACTTATTTTGATAGTTCTATAAAATATCAATTATTTCTTCAAAAATTAGTTATGTGATACACAAAATAAAATGATATAAAATATGATATCATACACATAAAATTTGGAGGGATATAAAAATTTAGTGCCTTCAGAGTGTGCTTGAACTTAAGTGACCATCAACTTAATATAGACTGCTATACATGTAAGATGTTGTATATGAACCCAATGGTAACCACAAGTCAAAAACCTATAACACATACATTTAAAAAATAAAGAAAAAGGAACATAAGGTAACACTTTAAAGAGCCATTAAGCCACAAGGGAAGAAAGCAAGAGAAGAATGAAGGAACAAAGAAAAACTATAGACACAACCAGAAAACAATTAACAAAGTTTCAGTAAGTTCATACCTATTGATAATTACTTTAAATGCAAATGGATTATATGCTCCAATCAAAAGACATTGACTGAATTGATTTTTTTAAAAAAGGAAAAAAACATGACTTATCTAAATGTTGCCTAAAAGAGATTCACTTCAGACCTAAAGACACATATAGACTGAAAGTAAAGAATGGAAAAGATACCAGGCAAATGGAAATAACACACCAACAAAAAGGGCTGGATAGCAATACTTATATCAGACAAAATAGACTTTAAGACAAAAACTGTAACAAGATACAAAGAAGCATACTACCCAATGATAAAGAAATCAATCCAGCAAGATGAGATAGCCATTATAAATATCTATACAGCCAACATAGGAGCACCTAAATCCATAAGGCAAATATTAAAAAATGCAAAAAAAGACATAGGCAGTAATACAATTATAGTAGGGGACTTTAACACCTCATTTACAATAATGGATAAATCATCCAGAAAAAAAAATCAACAAGGAAACTGAGGGTTTTAATGACACATTAGACCAGAAGGACCTAGCAGAAATATACAAAACATTCCATTCAAAAACAGATTACATTCCTGTGAAGTGCACAAGGAACATTCTCCATATAAATAAGATGTTAGGTCACAAAAGAAGTCTCTGTAAAGTTAAGAAATTGAAATCATGTCAAGATTTTTTTTTTCTGACAGTAGTATGAAACTAGAAACCAATTACAAGAAAAAAATCTGGAAAAATCACAAACACATGCAGGTTAAATAACATACTACTAAACAATAAGTAGGTAAACCAATAAATCAAAAGAAATTTTTAAAAAATACATAAAGACACAAGACAGTATGGTATTGGCACAAAAACAGACACATAGACCAATGGAATAGAATAGAGAACCCAGAGCTGGGCCCACAAATGTACGGTCAATTAATTTATGACAAAGCAGGAAGGAGTATCCGATGGAAAAAAGACTGCCTCTTTAGCAGGTGGTGCTGGGAGAACTGGACAGCAACATGCAGAAGAATGAAACTAGACCACTCTCTTACACCATACACAAAAATAAACTCAAAATGGCTGAAGGACCTGAATATTAGACAGGAAACCATCAAAACCCTCGAGGAGAAAGTAGGGAAAAACCTCCTAGACCTC
>PISW01014334.1:0-21287 GCA_004023785.1 Mungos mungo | reverse complement strand
AGAGAGCCCCTGAGACCCGGGCAGGCGCTTCCATCCGCCTGCTGCACGAGCCCCTCTCCCCGTGGCTGGGGACAGGACGGACACAGTACTGACCAGGGACTGCAGGATGGCGTGGTTGGTGGCGTTCATGCACGAGTCCAGCGGGAAGGAGCACTCCCCCTCACAGTAATAGGCGGAG
The DNA here is from genome assembly GCA_004023785.1 of Mungos mungo. Classification (NCBI taxonomy): domain Eukaryota; kingdom Metazoa; phylum Chordata; class Mammalia; order Carnivora; family Herpestidae; genus Mungos; species Mungos mungo. The sequence goes on along the minus strand of PISW01014334.1, from coordinate 21,109 downwards.
TAGCCTTGGGGAGCAATGACCCAATCCTGGGGGAGGAATAGGAGAAGGTGAGTGCCGTCCAGATGCCCCCTGCCTCCCGCTGAGCCCCTGAATCCAGCATGCAGCACGAGATGACTCAGGACTGCCCCGTCAGCCAACCCTAGGGTCCTGCAGGCAGGCGCCCCCAAGAGGCCTGTCGTCCATCGGGGGAGCATTGGCAGGCAGCGCTGGGCACCGTCCTCCTCACCTACCCCACTGCCTGCATGTCCTAGAGCTGCAGTCCCAGCAGACGCGCACACGCGCTGCCCGCCCCAGCCTCGGTTTCCCTGTTGCAGCTCTGACATGTTATGGCTGAGGATTCAGACTATCCCCATTTCCATGGTTTTCCCCCAAAAGCAGCTTCTCACTATAAAAGAAAGACATTCTCCCTTCAGAAAACACAGAAGAACCTAATGCGTGAGAAACTTAACATCACCCATAATTCTAGCTGCTCCTGGAGATACACCTATGATGGGGCAGGGACTGTCACGGAAGAGGAAGGAGTAAGAAATTACCAGCCAGCCGAGGTCCTGGAAGCTGACGTAGAGCTCGTGCCGCCGGCAAACCTGCCGGCCGTCGGCGCCGTGCACGTCATCTGCAGGGACAGAAGCGAGGTCTGTTCTGGGGCGCCTGCTCTGGGCCACTTCCACGGGGAGCTCCCGGGGGGGGCGGGGACACCCTACTGGGCACACTTGGCGAATAAATGAATGAGGTGAAACGGATGCATTTGGTCTCATTAAGCCCATCCTGCAGCTCTGCTGCTGCCAGGACCCAGCTCGAGAAACTTCCATGCCTCTGGTGGCTCCAATATAGAGTAACCCTGCACTCAGCCCGGCCTCCCCTGACTTCCACCCTGTGACCCCCCCCCCATGCTTCAATAAACAGCCCAGGGGACGCTGGGCCATCAGGTGGCTCCTTTTCTGTACTGACCTCACCCCACCTTTCCTGCCACCCCCATTCCATGGGATCCAGTGGCTCTCAGAGGCCAAAGGGTGGATCCCCGTGGAGGAAAGGCAGGCAGGAGGGCAGGGCAGGCCGTTCCTGATCCTGAGGGGCTCAGTCTGGTGGGGAGCCCTTCACATAAACAATTGTGCATCCTGCAGGTTCCCCAGGAGCTGTGCTGTCTGGAGGAAGGGGCATCTGATTCTGATGGAGACTTCTGGAAAAAGCCCTGGGAAGCCAACGGAGGGCAGAGAAAGCACTTCTAGGTGGGTGGCAGGGACTGAGAGGGCAGAGGCTTGGGAGCTGCTGGCAGACGGCAGAGGCTGGTCCACAGGGCAGTGCCCGGCCTGAACCTGATGAGGGCTCAGAGGGTTCTGTCCCCTCCAGGTGGCCCCCGGGCCCTTCCCGGACCTCACCAAAGATCCCTGGGAGTTTGTTCGAGTGTGGCAGCTCGTTGGTTTTCTTGGGCGGCCTCTTCTTCAGGGGCCTTGCTGCCCGAGGGGCTCGGACGGGACCGGGGCTCGCCCTGAAAAAAGTGACCAGGAAAGGCTGTTTGGAGCGTGGCGCCCGTCGCCCCAGCAGGCCGGCCAGGCCAGGATCCACGCTGTGCCCTGAGACGGAGAGAGGAGAGAGGGCGGTCACTCGAGGGCAGGGGCCGTGCACCGGGGACAGCAGGGACCCTCCTGCCAGGGCCTGCATGGGCCCAGGGGCACGGAGGCAGAGGGCCTCAGTCTCCTCGTCCAGGGACTGGAGTCCCAGGTCGAGGAAGATGGGGGGAGTGGGGCCTCGAGAACACAGGGTCATTACTCGTGATGACGGTGAACACTGCCATCTGTGAAGCACTTTACAGGTTTCAAGTTAGTTCACACGCGTGACCTCAGGCATCTCCACAGTCCCCCTGGACCTCAGGCTCCACTGAGAAACTTCAGAGCCACCTGCCCGGGGCTCCCAGAACCAGGGTTCCCACCTCTGTCAGAGCGCTCCAAGTTCTCCCTTCCACCTCACACGTTCTGGGGATGTGGATGGACTTATGACCCAGCAGACTGGAGCAGCCGCCAGGACACAGCCACAGCTTGCTCTGCCCAGCACTGTCACAGGCAGGGCACTGACTGTCCCCTGATGTCCGGGCTTAGCGGAGCAGAGACATCCAGACAAAGTCCTGGAGCCAGAGTTCAGTCAGACCCCAAGTTCTTAGCCATTTAAGGTCCTACTCCTGGGTTAGGGGGTTAAAGAAGAGAGAAAAGGCTGTGGGCAGGGACATGGTGGGGACCTCTGGCTAAGAAGAGAGACACCCATGAAAATGGGATTTGACCCCACAGCTGCGTAGAGACGAGGATGCCCTGAGAAACACATCATGATCCCTGGAAATGCTGACTCTACCAGGAAAACCAACTTCCTGTACCTCTCTGTATTCCCAAACGACCTCCTGATTTCCTAACTGTCCAAGTGATACAATAGCAACTGGAAGGTGACCTTTGGGAAGAACTATCACTCAGAAACCTATGCCTGACCCCAACACATCGTTTTCATCTTTCTGCAATATTTTCAGGTCACTTAAAGTTTTACACAATGTCGAGCTTAACAAGGATCTGTATGTTTTGCAACTTTTTCCCAAAACATTTTCACTGATGCTAAAAAATCTCCACTATGAATGTTTAAAACGTATAAAATTCCTTTAAGAAAATACAACATAATACTTAGAGATTAGCTTAATTTTAGATATTTAGGTTATTTCCTGGCTTTCATTAAAAGATGACAAAGTGATAGACCTCTTCATTTTCATCTCCCATGGAATTTTCCTTTTTTTCCCATTTTAATGCTTTTAATACTTTTGAGAGAGAGACTGTGAATGGGGGAGGGGTGAGGGTACAGAGGATCTTCAGCAGGCTCGGCGCTTGACAGCAGCGAGCCAGTTGTGGGCCTCAGAATTACAAACTGAAACCATGAGATTGTGACCTGAGCCGAAGTCGGATGCTCAACTGACTAAACCACCCAGGCACCCCTCCTATAGTACTTTCTTAAACTAAAATGACAGAAGGTGATTACTAACTGATTTTTATGGTTCTTAAAACACAGTGCCACCCTCAGTGTGGCCATCCTGACATACACACACATGCAGGCACACATATGTATGTATGTATGTATGTAATCACACATGCACTTACTATACAGGATACAGACATACACATGCACAATGATATGTCTGTTCCATTAGCGGTGCCCTGACTCACTGTGAAACCTCGCACAGGGCACGGCCTGCCCCGCCCATAGTCCTGCCCCACCGGCAAAGGTCAGCCCTTAAACAGCTGGGCTCTAGACCTTGGCCCTGGGCCAAGTTGATTGAACTAATCAATCCAGAGACTAAACTTTGATCTGTGACGTCAGCTGCCACAAACAAATGCACTGGACACGTTAGAGGCACCACTCCTGAACGATCCTACTGGGACAGGAGGGTGTCAGCTGAAGGAGCTGACACTGGAAGGAGCCTTGGGTACACAGGGGCGCTTACTCCTCCCTCATCATTTCCCCCAACATTCCGTGGCTCGTTCACCAGAGAAGACCCCTCAGGGAACGTCTTCCTGTGGGGTCATCCCAGGTGCAGGAATTTAATATAAACATCACAGTGAGGAGGCCGTCTGAGTGCCCGAGGACGGAGTCGGACCTATCTCAAGACTCACAGAACATATGAGAGAAACACCTAAGTTCTCCTTTTGTTCTTAATTAAAGCCATATTACTCTTGAGAGAATCGTCTGACTGGTGGTCGCCACGTCTGAGACACCAGGAGAGTCGGTCAGACAACTGACAGACCAGACGACACCCACTCCGGGTGAAAACGCAACAGGTGAAAATGTAACACACCCTCTGTGACCAGGGTTTCCTTGCCCGGGTCAGGCTGCCACCTGCTGCCTGGGTCTGAGGTTCGGTGACACGGCAAAGGGGCTGCCTGTGCTCTTTCTGATGTCATCCATGGTCAGCCTGTCCCAGAGCTCGATCAGCATCAGGCCTTTCTTCTTGGGCACACGGCCTTGTCAGTGATGATTCGGTCCACACAGCGCTTCCCGGGCAGTGGCATGGTGCATTTCTCCAAGATTTTGGGCTCGTTGGCCTTGGTGCAGTGCTTCATGGTGACCACCACTCTGGCCTTGGGACTGGACACCAAATCCACGGCACCCCCCATGCCCTTTACCTTCTTCCCGGGCATCATCCAGTTAGCCAGGTCACCATATCGGGAGACCTGCATGGCCCCCAGAATGGTGAGATGGATGTGCCCCCCTCGAATCATGATGAATAAGTCATCGCTGGAGAGAAAACAGCCCCCGGGGACAACGGTGGCCGTCTGCTTGCCCGCATTGATGAGATCTGCATCCGCCTCCTCTTTTGATGGGAAGGGACCCAAGCCCAGGATCCATTTTCACTGCGAAGATGAACAGTTAAGTCCGGGCTAATGTAGTAGCCGGCCAGAAGCGGGATGCCTATGCCCAGATTGGCATACATGCGGTCCTCAAATTCCAGAGCTGACCGTTTGATGATTCGGGCCCTGGGGTCATCTGCAGAGTTGGCTTTTTCATCTTCCTCCTTCCTGACGATTAGGCGTTCAATTCTTTTCTCATATTTTTCTCCCTGAATCACACGGTCCACATAAATGTTAGGAACGTGGATGTCTTCAGGGGCAAAGGTCCCCACATCCACAATTTCTTCCACCTCCACCATGGAGGTTTCTGCGGCTTTGCACATGGGCACGTTGAAATTCCTGGCGCTTTTCCTGAAGATGATGTTTCTGGCGTGGTCGGCCTTCCACTCTTTCACCAAAGCAAAACTGGCGGTGATGGCCTGTTCCAGAAGGTAGTGTGCCTGTGAAACTCCCTCACCTCTATGGGCTGGCTCATGATGGTGATGTGGCCCGTACCTGATGGGGGTGCCTCCCTCCTGCACCAGGGTCCCGTAGGCCGTGGGCCTGTAGAAGGCGGGCACCCTGGCATTCGCGCTGGGGGGTCAGGTGCCCTGGGGTGTCGGCTCCAGCTCCAGCCTGCCCGCTAGGTACTGCCTCTTGCACAGCACATTCTTTCCCACGTAGGAGCAGATGATGCGGGTGACCTGCTTGGTCTCCAGTAACAGGCCCAGCCTGAAGTCGTCCACGCCCACGTTGCTGCTGACCACTGTCAGGTCTTTGACCCACGTCTGGAGCAGCGCCCTAATCAGGTTCTCTGGAATCCCACAGAGTCCGAAGCCATCAATCATGATCTTGGCCCTGTCCCTGATGTCTCTGACTGCTCCACGGGTTTGTGTAGAATTCAGCGCAGGCGCAAGCGCTGGTGGCCAGGCTGCGCACACTGTTCTCGGCTTCTGCCAGCACGGCCCCGAGCAGCCTGCAGGGATGCACCGCCCCAGCACCAGCGCGAGCTGCTGGAGGGCCGCCATTCATGTGCCCCTGATCCCGCCCAGACCCCCTACCAGCGGGGGACAGGCCAAGGCTGCTGCCGCCACCATGTCACAGAGCTGGGAGAGCGCACAGGGCAGTGACGCTCTGATCACTCAGACCGCCCCCCCTCCCTCCCCCCACACGCCCCGGGGCCCCTCCAGGCTCCAGGGAAACTCTGGACCCTGCCTCCCCACACGGAAGCAGCTGCGTTCCTGAGGGAAAGACACGACCCTGGGACCTCAGGGTTGCAGCGATAGCTAGACGTGTCCAGCCCAAAGCCCAGGGGGCAAGGGAGGTCCTCTGCCTGGCCCCTTCTGGGCAGACCTCTCCCTATTGGAGAACCCCCAATTCTGGGCGGTCCCCTTCCTTCTCTGTCGCCACTCCCTTCCCAGGTGACCTGCTCCAGTCCCCTGGCCCTCAGGCAGCGCTTCCCACACCTGCGCCGCCTGCGCTCACCTGTCCTGGAAGACCTGTCATCTGGACGTCTACCACCAAACAAGTGCTCTCAGTTTGCACCTCAGACCTGCCCCTCCTCCTCACTTAGGAAACGGGCCCCTGACTCACTCCACGTTTTCCACGATTCCTCCGCTACCCACTTTTCTCTATCTCTGCGGTCACCAACAAGCCCCTCTGCACTCTCCACTCCAGGCTGGGTGGCTCCTGGGCCTCTCTGACTGCACACTTGTCCCCCACACACTACCCTCCCTGCTGACGTCAGAGGCAGGCATTGTTGATACATACTGATAATGCTTTTATTTTATAATACTTGAGGTTGACAGAAAAATTGCGCACAGCCCAGGGTTCCCGGATACCCAGAGCCTGTCCCCCAGGGAAATGGTAACAGTTAAGTTACTGCCGTGCTTTTCTCACAACTAGTGAACCAATACTGGTGTCTTATCATAAGTTAACACGATCTGTTTGGATCTCACCGGATTCACCAACGTCCTCTTTCTCTTCTAGGGCCCCAGCCAGGGTCCCGGGCGGCAGTCAGCTGTTACAGCTGCTCAGGCTCCTCCGGGCTCTTACGAGCTCTCAGACTTCCTTTGTAACTGTGACGGTTTGGGGAAGTACTCGACAGGCACTCTAGTATGTGCCTTAGTTTTGGTTTTCTGAGTCTTTTTCATGGTTAGATGAAGCAGCGGGCTTTGAGGGGAGGGCACGAGATGGAGGGCCTTTCCCATCCCTTGTCATGGGGACACGGGATGTACATGACATTCATGTGAACCTTGACCACCTGCTGAGGTAGCAGGTGAACTTGCTTCCCCCACCCCGTCCAGACTGTACTCTTGGGAAGCAGGTCACTAAGGTTGTGACACTGAAGGGTAGAGCGATGCCCTCCTTGGGGGTGGGTCTCAGAGGGCTCTTTTCTAAAAACCTGAAAACGGGCTAAGGCGCCAGACTCTAAAAACCTGAATCAGACCCTGCCATCCTCCATTGCTATGAAATACAGTGAGCTACCCTCCACGCTCCACCACCAGGCCCTGGTTTCTCCACAGGGTGCCCAGGGCGCCTGGCTGGCTCAGTTGGTAGAGCATGTGATACCTAATCTCAGGGTTGTGCACTCGAGCCCCACATTGGGTGTAGACATTACTTAAAAATCTAGGGGACCCTGGGTGGTTCAGTCGGTTAAGTGTCCGGTGTCTCTGTTATCAGTGCACAGCCTGCTTTGGATCCTCTGTCCCCCTTTGTGTCCCTCCTCAGCTCACACTCTCTCTCTTAAAAATATATAAACATTAAAAAAATAAATACAATCTTTTTAAAAAAGGGGCGCCTGGGTGGCTCAGTCGATTAAGCGTCCGGCTTCAGCTCAGGTCATGATCTCACAGTTCGTGGGCTCGAGCCCCGCGTTGGGCTCTGTGCTGACAGCTAGCTCAGGCCTGGAGCCTGCTTCGGATTCTGTGTCTCCCACTCTCTCCGACCCTCCCCTGCTTGTGCTGTCTCTCTCTGTCTCTCAAAAATAAATAAAAAACAGGAAACAAAAATTAAAAAAAAAAAAAAGAATGTGCCCTGCCAGCTCTCAGTTTCTGCTCCCACTGGGCCCTTCCCTCCCAGCTCCAGCCATGGCCACCCCTCCCTGCAGCTCAGATAGGCCGATCCTGTGCCCACCTTGGGCCTCTCCATCCCCACCTGCTGCCATAAAGGAGGCTCTGCCCCAGATACCTAAGGAGTGAATGAAGGTGGGATCCTCATTCTATAGATGAGGAAACTGACCGGAGTCAGAGCGCTGCAGGGCTGGGAGTCAAACCCCGGCCTCTCTGAGCAAGTCTGAGGGTGTAACCACTTCCCCCCCAGGCTCTGCCCAGCAGGGGAGCTCCCCACCTGCATGGCTGCTACTCAGGAGGGACAGCGTGACTCTCTCTTAGCAGCTCAAGTGTGGGTTCCGCACAAAGGGAGGAGGGAGAGCACCGTGGTAGGGGGCCCCTGCTGCGGGAACCTCACCCCTGCACCCCGCTGGCCCCCACAGTGGGGAAGGGACTGTCACCCCAGGCCCAGGGCCAAGAAAGGCCGGCCCCCAGGGCCCAACAAGGCGGCTGCAGCCCACTCTGCGGCCAGCAGCCGGAGGAGCCCCCGGGGAGGGTCCGCTGCCCTGCGCTGAGCCTCACCATCATCCGTTTCCACATAGAGGCGGAGCCCCAGGTCCTTGTTCCGGCTCAACAACCAGCGGTCACTGGCTGCTGTCACGTCCAACACCAGCCAGCCCTCGTCCCCAGCTCGGAGCGTCTGAAGATCCAAAAAGAACAAGTCAGACTCCCTGTGGATACGAAAGAACAATTAACCAAGGGCTGGCACAGCTGCCGCTGTGCTTCTAGCGCCCGCCTGCGGAACGTGAGTGGGGCGCCCGCCTTGCCTGGTTCGGGCTGGGCACCTCACTGCCTCATCTCACTGCATCTACCCCACAAAGGTGTTATGGCGCCCACATAACGAGGGATGTGGAGGCTGAGGCTCGGGAGCTCAGTGACCCGCCCAAGGTTGCAGCCGGGATGGCAGGGTGGGGACTTGCAGCAGGACTGGCTCTGGGTCTCTCCCCACAGTGACATGAGGCCTCAGGCCAAGTGTCTTTCTGTCTCTGAGGGTGTGCTCCCCAGGGAGCTCCCCTTCTGTCCCCTGGGACATGTCCCCTCCAGGGCTGGGCCAGACACCCTGAGAGAGGCTGGACCAGGAGGCAGGGCGTGGAGCAGGCACCTGTTGGACTGCTCCCTGACCACCTCGAACATGCTGACGTGCAGGGTCCCGTTGAGCAGGTGGGTGCTGGCCAGCTTGTAAATCCGGAACTCGGCAGCTGTGACCGCCTCACCCTCTGGGATCTGGGTCAGGTCAAAGCGGAACTCCTTCCAGTGGGGCTCCTGGTGGCCCAGGGTACGGTCACGCTCCACTGCAAGACAGAGCGGGGCCAGCGGTCACTTGTGTTCTGGGCTCCGGCTGGGGGTGAGCAGAGGTGGGTGGAAGCTGGGGGCTGAGGCAGCCTGGGTGGGGACGGCTCAGTCAGGCCATGTGGTGAGGTGTCTGCGGAGGATCCCAGCACAGCAGGCCAACAAGGGCAGCCTCCATTCCTGGCCCCTGAGCCTCAAACCCAGCCTGCCCTGCCCATTTCCTGCTGGGGCTGGGACCCAAGGATGAAGCAGAGGCCAGGTCCCTCCTCTGGTAAGACAGACATCCGAGCCAAGGCAGAAAAAAGACATGTCGGGGTGCAGCGACATAACTGAGTACATTTCTGAGGCCGGGGCTGTCCGGAGTCTGCCGATGCATGGGAGCCTGGGGGAGGGTGAGTGTTTGCAGCTGACACTGGGGCTGGGCCTGGAGGGGTGAGAGAGGATTCGCCACCATGTCAAAAGAGAAGGACACTGCAGATGAAGGGGCCAGCCTGAGCAAAGCCTGGGGCTGAGGGACAGCCAGTGCCAGCAGGGAAAACAACAGTCATAAAACACAGCAAAGAGTGAAATGATGGCAGGTCCTGTTTGGGGACAAGGGAAGGAGGAAGGAGTGCCAGAGGGAGACTTGGAAAGGAACAAGGAGCAGTAAGGTAGGAGTGACAGCTCCTGGGGAGACCTGGTCAGGTCCTGGGGAAGCTGGATGGTCCCATGGTGTAGTGGGAGCTGAGCAGGCTTCCCGGAGGAGGTGACATCTGAACTGGCCTTAAAGGATGGGACAGGGTCTCGTCAAGTAGAAGGTGGTGGGGAGGCATTCTAGGCAGAGGGGATCCCAGAGGCCCCGGTGTGGGGTGCCAGGGTGCCCAGTGTGGGGAACGGGCCCTGAGTGGCTGTGGTCTGACTGTGTAGGGCTGGAATTCCGCCCTAGGAGCGTGGGCTGTGCCTCTGGCCGGTGGGTTCAGGGTTCTGGGCAGCAGGGGCATAGTGTGGTTTGGGGTGGGGAGGAAAGAATGCGTGGAGGGACAGGGGAAGCGCAGGCTGGAGGGGAGGCAGGGCGGCCGGGTGGTGGGGCTGGTCTGTCTGGGTCACATCCCAAATCCCACATCCCCCGCTCCCCGGAAGTGCCCAGGACAGTATATTTAGTGCCGTCTTTCTTTAGCCTCCTGTCACTTTCAAACACCACAAATCTGTGTTTCCGGAAAGCAGGGGTGGGAGCCGCCCAGCATCGTCCTCAGAACCCGACACTGAGATTTTAATTACATGTCTGTGAGTCTCTTAAAAACTCTCTCTCTCTGGCTACTGGGCTCAGTGACCACAAGTCACCAAGCTGGTGGCAGAGGCGGATGTGGGGAGCACTTCCTGTCCTCACAGTGAGGACCTGATCTGGTGAAGGACAGACAAACAGCTGGGCTGGGCGGGACTGGCGGACGCGCATGTTTGGACAGGAGGAGATGGGCTTCTCACCCCCAGGCTGAGGAGGAGGAGAAATAGAAAGTCCACCCTCCAACAAGGTGCGGGACATGTGGCAGATGTCCACGCAGGGCCCAGGCGGCTGGGGAGGCCGTGTGACCCAGGGTGGGATGCGGGTCCTCCCCCTGCAGAGAGCATGGAGGGCAGGGTTCTGGGCTATGAATATGGACACACGTGTCCCCTCCTCCCTACAGACACACTCACACTCACACACACAGCTTTGGTGACCATTTCCATGGATTCAGGGACCGCACAGGCTGTCCCTGGTGCGTGGCTGTGTACAAATCCTGGACATGCAGGATGACATAAGACTAGGCTGCTGGCTGTCACGGGTGTGGTGGCTCAGTCACACCCTTCACCTGTGTCCTCTCAGAGCATCATAAATGTTTCCGCTCCCAAGGCCCAGTGGCACTGACGGGCGGGTCCTGGGGCCGCTGGGAATGTCTGTGTGCAGGCCTGACGCAGATTTCCTGCTGGGTCTGGGGACTTGGAGCACAACCCAAACCCGCCAGCTCCTCAGGAGCACCACACCCTAGGCCTCCCTCCTGGGCTGACCTGGGGGGCCCAGGCGTGCTGGGTCAGGAGGGCCTCGTGCACCTGCAGTTCCCAGCTCCCACCTGTGGGTTTGTGAAATCAATGAAACCCCCAGAAGGTATAGCACAGGGAACTCTCCTCCCTGGCTGGCTGTTCCAGACAAGCACTAGATGGGACATTTTAAGGAAAGTAATGCTTTTCGTCAGAAATTGATCAAACTTCCTGGGATGCAGCATTAACTAGACATGACTGCAGCTGTCTGAAGGGGAGTACCCCTTCTATGCTGGAGCTGTGTGGATGTATAGTCTTCAGCAGTTCCTTCTTTGTAGTAGAAACAGTGTTTTTCAAAAGCTGATGTTGAGGACCAGTGGCCATTAGGATCCGGATCTTCCTCAACACTAGTTCCAGGGAAGGCAGCCCGCACCTACTGTTGCCACTGACCCAGCACTGAGAAATGTAGGTGCTCTGTAGCTGGGGCGTCTGGTCCCAGCCTGACTCTACCGGTGATCAGGTACTTTCCCTGGCCTCAGTCTCCTCATCTGTGAAGCGGGGATAACAGGAGCCTTTCTACATAGGGGCTTGAAAGGGCTTCAGGAGGAGCAGGCATTATCAAACAGGTAGGAAGGATGGCCTCTAATAGGGGTAAGGGTACTGGTCTCTAATTCCCTACCTGAATCTCTGTATCACAGTGACGGCATCCTGCCAGCACCGGCACCACCTTCACGTGTAAATCTCAAGAGCCATGGGGGAGAAGAGGAAAACATGCAATTTCCTTCTTCCAAATAAAAGATTATATAACATAAAAATATATCAGTTCAACCAAAAGGCATTTGGGCGGTGTACTTGATCCTCTGACCTGAGTATCCACATCTGCAAAATTTGAGCCAGGGTTAAATGTAACTGCAAAAGGCCATGTTTGCTGCTGCAGCAGCAGGTCCTTGGTTATTACGGTCCAGGCAGTGCCTCTAACATATTATTCAGGAACATTTCCTTCTTAGTGCACCTTCACGCCCAGCCTCCACTTCCCCTTGGGGAATCTGGAATCTCCCAAAGATGCCCAGGCTCAGAGAGGCAACCCCTTCAGAATCACCACTGAGGCTGCTCTGGCTTGGGCAAGAAGCAGAAACGGATCCTTTATGAGTGTGTTGTACATTCCAGAACTCCAGAGCTCCAAGGACAAAGGTCACTGCACACAGTCTCCTTCCACTTTCATATACACACAGAGAGAGGGAACCCAAGGGGTCCTGACTCCCTTCTGGGCTCCTTCCACTACATCAGGGTGGGCCTCCGCCATCTGATGTTGAAAGAACGGCACACAAATCAAGTTGGAAGAGGCCTGTTGCTCCCGCCCACCCCCCTGCTGTCGTTGATAGTCTACAGAGGGAATTTATGGGAAAGGCCAAGTCCATACAACGTGATTTATTGGGTTTTCCCAGTAAAAAAAATTTCTGGTACCGCTTACAGGGTTGGGAAGTTCATTTTCCGGTCCCCTGGCAGATTTGGACAGGCTGAAGGGGCAGGGGGTGCTGGACCCTGGCCATCTGAGATATGTCCTGCCAGGAATCCTCTCTCTGTGGTGGCCTTGGGGGTGGGCGGGAGGGGGGGTCACTGACGCCTGCAGCAAGGTTTCTGGGAAGTAAACTATTTCCCCAATCTGCAGCATCTGGGACAGGGATTCCTAATGTTCCCATAATGTCACCTTTGGGCCCGTGGGAGAAGACTCCTGACTATACATGCGTAGGCAGCTTTCTAAAAATGCTCACTTTTTCCATTCATTTTTCCTGGTGACATTCAGGAAAATGAATTCATTCACTCGGCACATTTGGAAGCAGGGCTTATTGTATGCAGGTCACCGTGCACAGCACTGGGGAGACTGTGGACAGCGAGACAGAGTGACCCGCCCCTATGGAGGTTATGAAGCACGTAGTGCCATGGGGAAGGCAGGCAGAGAACAAGATGACTGTATGAGACCAGCTGTGACAGACATCAAGACCAGGATGGGACTGGGGACAAGCAGGGAAGGGGTGTGTGAGTCACTTGATGCCTTTAACTTTATTTTGGAATAGTTTGATGATTTAGATTTAGAGAAAGGTCTTGGCAGGAATAGTGTGGAGTCTTCCCCTACACGCTCTACCCAGCTTCCCCTAATGATAACATTGTACGTAACCAGACAGTAGCATAATTATCAAAACCATAAAACTGATATTGTGTAATGCTATTAACTATAGTCTTTTCTACAATTTTACCAGATTTTCCACTGTTCATCTCTTAAGTGTACCTGACTTCAACCCAGGGTCCCACATCGTGGTCAACTGTTAGGTCTCCTGGGTCTCCTCCAATTTGTAACACTTGCTAAGACTTTCCTTTTCTTTCATGACATTGACACTTTTGAAGAGCGTTGGCCAGCTCTTTTGGCTTATCTGACATTTTCTTTCCTTTTAAAAATTTTTATTTATTTTTGAGAGGAAATATAGACAGAGCACACAGGAGCAGGGGAGGTACAGAGAGACGGGGACAGAGGATCCAAAGCGGGCTCTGTGCTGACAGCAGAAAGCCCAATGTGGGGCTTGAATTCATGAGCCCGTGACCTGAACTGAAGTCGATGCTTATCCAACAGAGCCACCCAGGTGCTCCTGATGTTTTTCCATTAGACTGAAGTTAGGGATTTTGAATACTGCAGAAGTGATGTCCACTTCTGTGCACATCAAATTGTACAACATGGTGTCGATATGTATCATTACCAGTGATACTAATGGACTCGTTGATTAAGGTGGTGTCCAGGGATTCCAAGGCTCTGTGACCTGGGAAGAATTTGATAAAACTCAATAGTTGTTGATGCTATGATAGTCCACGACCCCAGGAGGTGGATTGGAAGCTACCTGTGGTTCCCAGCAGTGAAGAGAGGTTCATGACAGCCAGCTCCATTGAGGCACCTAGGCTTGGCAGGGCAAGGGCCCAGCACGGGGACAGACAGAGCCAGCACTGTTTCTTGAGGTACCTTATTTTCTGCAAAGCTCCACGTGGGAAAGCAAAGACTTTACTTTCTTAACTCCCTTACTGTGGCTCCAGGAAAATAAACAATCACAGGGCTTGGATTTGTGGGCTTCTCCTCCAGCCTCTGATAAAATGACCCCTGCTCTCCACATTTGTGGGAAAGACCTGCTGTGTGCAGGAGATGTCCTTCACCACCACAGTCATCGACTACATTCTGCCTTTCCAAGTCTGAGGCCTGCACTCACCACTGATGGGCCAGGTCTCCAGATGCCTCACCCTGAGTCCACCAGCCCAATGCCAACAAAGGCTTTGGATATTTTTGTGACTTAGACAAAACTTAGAGGTATCCGGATGATCTAAATCTGTTTTGTTTCTGACCATATAGTAAGACTTCAAAAGACATCTTCTTCCTTCAGCCCAGAGTAGCTATTAAAAAAATAAAATCTGCCCTTTCTGTCCTCAAGCCCTTCCCCAGCCCCACAGGGCCCTGGGGAGGAGCCCAAGCTCTGGTCCCAGGCCCCCCTGAGCTGGCCTGGCCCAACCTCATGGCCTCCTGGGCTTTCTGGCTGCAAACACCTCCCCGGACACCCTCCCCAAAGCGGTCTCTCCTGAGTTGCCCCCATCCTGCCTGCTCCAAAGGCTACTGCCCTCTCAGACCAGCTGTCAAGGCCCCCTCGTCCACCTCTGACCCCACACAGACCAGCCTGCCGGCCTCTCCCTTTCCCCGGTCCCAGGGGTCCCCATCTCGGGTTCAGATGCCCTTCTAGATGGTGCACAATTGAGGGCGGGACTGAGCCACGTGGGTGGAAACAGGAGGCTCTCAGTGAACTTCCACCGAGCTCCTTGTGTGCTGGGGACCCAGAGAGGGGATGTGTCTGCCGGTTCTTCCCAAGGTCCCCGGGACAGCGGCTCAGCATCCAGCAGCCGCAGCCCTTTGGGTTGGCCATGCTGCCGGTCTGGGAGTGGCCTCCACGTCACAGTGTGTCTCCATCAGAAGCCACTCATGTTGTCACTTTCTTGTGGGACTGGCCCCCTTTGCATGGCCCGGCCACTGAGGGGGAGAGCAGGCTCCCCAGGGTCCCAGAGGCAGGTGTGTGGGTCCTGGATGGCTGCTCCTGCTCGTGACAAGCCAAGGCTCACCCCCCTTCAGCCCTAGAACAAGACCCAGGTCTCCATGGCCGGTGCAAGCCCACTGAGAGCTGCAGAACTGACCACCTACTGAGTCTGCCTCTGAAGGGCTTCTTCCCACCCAGAAATCTCAGTGCTGCCCAGGGGAGGCCAAGGCTCCCTTTCTAGGGTATTTTTAGTCAGTTTTCATTACTGACTTTTTTCAAGAGCTGTTTCCATAAGTGGCTCTGCACTCATGATTGCTGGTCCAGGCTTCAGACGGCTTCAGACCCCAAATTAAAAGGGAACACCCGCATGCTCCCCCACATCAAGTCTGTCGAGGCCAGAAATAGATCCAAGAAGACTGAGCAAGATGGATATGATTCCCCAGTGTAGACCCGGGGGAAAGAACTGTGGGACTTTTCTGGAAACATGTGGTCACAGTGACACATGCCTTTCTCCCTCAGGGAATGGGTTTCCGTGAGGAGGTGGATTGGGTATACCTCTCTGCCCTGGGCCTCACCCCTGGAGGAACCCCCATCAGGGGGCAGGGGTGGGCACATTCTTTGGTCAGAGCTGGAAAGGCCTCTGGGGCAATCCTGCACGGATGGGGAAACTGAGGCCCAGAGGAGCAGACTTGCCAGGGTGACAGCCCTTCATGTGGACTTTCAGACTTGCAGCAGAGGTAAAATGAGTGGCCCTAGTTTCCCTCCAGGAGGTGCTACTGAGATGAGGGGTCATCTATCAATGAGGTTCTCCTGTCAATGGGGGCCCCCTGAGAATGCCTGCTGAAGCCACCCTCCTCCAGACAGGGCCCTGGGGGGACTGGAGGTCCCAGGAAGCACCCAGGGAGCTGCTGCACCCATGTCGGCCTCCACAAAGATAGTGAGGGAGGCCCTGTTCTGCTGCACCCACCAGGCCCAGCCCCCTGCCCCTGCTCTCAGCTCCCTGTTTCAGACTGTGATCCTCCTCCCTCAACCCTGCCAGTCTGCCCTGAGTGCCTGCCATGCAGGGGATGGGGAGCGCGGGGTGGGGGATGGAGGTGCCCCCAAAGACTCAGATCTGGTCCCTGTTCTCAGGCCGGCCTTGGTTTCCCAGGGAATAAATACGCACGAGACATGACTCTGAGTGAGGCTGGCAGAAAGTGACTCAAATCCTAAGATAAATACACGTGAAAAGGAGTGGGACTTCTATCAGAGGAGGGGCCTGTCTCTAGGAGGAGTGGAGGTGGGAACGGTTAGAATTAGGAAACTCCTGCCTGCCCCTTTAAGAAGTAGAAGTGGAGGTGGCGATGTTCTAGGCAGAGGGTACAAAAGAAGCAAAGGCACAGGTGGAGTGTAACATACTCGCTGTTAGTGAAGTCCCTGCCCGTGGCCGATGCCTGCTAGCCTCCCCACAGGGCTCACCTCATCCCACACAGCGCTGGGGGCCAGGCCTTATTCACCTGCTCTGAACGATGAAGAAAGGCGGTTCAGAGACTTCAACAGGAACCTGTCTGGCATCTCACAGCTCCCAAGTGGGACAGCCAGGATTAAAATATAAGCTCAATACATCCACATTCATGGGAGCATGTTCCGGGCACCTTTATTCATAACCCCAAAATGAGAAACAACACAAATATCCACTAATTAAGATGGGGAAATGTGGTATACTCGGAGAATGTAATACAACTCAATTATAAACAAGAGCTACAGGGGTGGGTAGCTGGCTGGCTCAGTAGAAAGAGGATCTGACTTGTGATTTGATCCTGGGATCATGAGTTCGAGCCCCACACTGGATGTACAGATTACTTTAAAAAAAAACTTTAAAAAAAAGAACTACAGATAGGAAGATAACAAGTATGAATCTCAAAAAAATTATATTGAAAGATTAAACATAAGAGATATACTATAGGACTCCAGGTATAGGAGGCCCAAAGACAGGTGACATAACTGCATTGTGATAAAACTCAGAAAGGGCCTGGAGGTGAGAGGCTGGAGGGAAAAGATGGCCGGGGCACCCATGTTACATGTTTCTACGTGGTCTGAAGATGTATCGTGAACATATCTTACTTTTGTAACCCCCAAACAATAAAAACAACTTTAAAAATAGGATCCTCAGTTTATAACATACATTCAAAGACAGTCCAATTCAGCAACACTTACTGCACCTAATGGTGGGCCAGGCCCAGGTCTGGGTGGACAGGCAGCGCCTATGTAGGAGCAGAGCAGAGACAGGGAGCTGACCGGCTGGGTGGCCTGGGGAAAACCACCTGACTTCTCTGAGCCTCACTCTCCTCTTTTCAAAACAAAGATGTAACCTTAACTGTGATGCAAGAGAAGAGGCAGACCTTAGGTTCTGGGCACGTGGTCCTCACCAGGTGCCATCTCACACAGTCCCCGAACAGCCCCGCAGGGTGGGCACCAGGAGTGTCTCTATTTTACAGAGGAGGAAACTGAGGCTCTGAGCACTGGCCTGGAAAGCCCAGATCACACTGAGACTAGGGGGTAGCATCAAGATGCAAATGCTGTCTGCGTCCCCAGTCAGAACCCCCCACCCAGGTCCTGTCTGCCCTCCCACTGTCCATCCGCTCCTGGGTTCCAGATGGGGGGGTGTCACTGTCTTGACACCTGACAACCATCTTTGTGGCTTAAGTATTTGTTACTTGCTCCCCACCAGGAGGCCAGCCCCATGAGGGCAGGGACTGTGTTTCGCTCTGCATCCTGTCCCAGTAACTGGAAAAAACTGTGTCTGGCATGGAGCACTTACCACATGACTATCTGTTGAGTGACTTCATGAAAAATGAAAGAAATTCCTAGTAAAGGACCAAAGGAAGTAATTTCAAGGTCACAGGGCTGAGCAGGACGTGGGCCAGGTCCCTCATTCCCACTCAGCCCTGCCTCTCCCAAATCCAGCGCCTCAGGTCAACACTCCCTGTCCTCAGCGGCCCGAGGCACAGGAATAAATTGGTCTGGTCAAAGAAGGGTCGGGATGTTTTCTGACTCCATCCCTGTGGACTGGACGAGAAAACAGAGGCCCAGGGAGGGAAGGGAGGTGACGTGGGACAGGAAGGACTCAGTGGCAGGCCCAGGCGGTACAAGAACCTGGTGTTGCCTCCCAGCTCAGGCCTCACCTCTCCCTGAGCACAGGGGACACCCCGGTTGGGTATCGGCCCCCATTACCATGTCCTGACCAAGGGGAGCCAAGAGTGCCAGGCTGACTGACAGGCCAGGCAGGGGCCCCAGCTCTGACTGTAGCCCTGGCCTCCTTACAGAGACACTGTCAGCCATGACACAGGCTTCCTAAAGCATCTACCTGGGCCCAGAGCCTGACCCATGGGCCAGTGGCCTGTGAGAGGCCAGAGGCCTCTGGATCCCACAGGCTGCCACGGATGGTCAGGGAGCCGGCAGGCAGCAGGTGGGGCTTCTCAGAACCCAGATGAGGCCAATAGGAGGGGGAGCTGGAGGCAACAGGTGTGGGAGCCTGGGCGTGGGCGCTGATACCACAGCGACTCTGCTATTAGACTCGCTGGTGGTTCAGGGGCCTGGGCCTCCAAACAAGCAAAGAATTCTGGTAGGTGTCTCATCCCCCCGCCCACACAGCCCAGGTAATTACCAGTTAAAACTACTCAAATTGAAAGAGTTGTACTAGTGCAATTAGCACATCAGAATAAAGAAGGCCTTCTGACGGCTGGCTGGGGCCGCCCACGGACCGACCGGGCTTCCACTGAACAAAGATCTGCTTGTTAATCCCACAGCGTCAGAGGCCTTAGATCTTAGTGAAACGCACAGAGATGGTGTGGGAAGAAGCTGCATCTGGAATCCACAGCCCCTGGATGACGTCATGGATATGCTGGGTGGCTCTGACCTGGCCATTTAACCTCTCTGAGCCCAAAAAAAGGGCTTGAAACGGCTTCTGGGTGGCTCAATCAGTTAAGCATCAACTCTTGATTCAGGTCATGATTTCATGGTTCGTGAGTTCGAGCCCCATATCGGGCTCTGTGCTGACAGCGTAGAACCTGCTGGAGATTCTCTGTCTCCCTCTGTCTCTGCCCCTCTCCCTTCTCTCTCTCTCAAAGCAAATAAACAAACATTAAAAAAAAAAAAGAAGAAGAAGCGTGGGACATTCCCCACACATCCAACCAAGGCCAGGCAGCAGCTGGGAGGGACTGCAGTCAGCAGCAACCAGGCCCAGGTTCCCCTGCCAGAGGGATACTTTTCTGTTTGTCCCATCGATTAACTGATCATCCAACAACCCTGCCGAAGCATCAATCTCTGGAAGCCCCCTTTACAAAAAGGATCTGTGGCTCCAAGAGGACAAGGACTTGCCAAAGATCACACAGCAGAGGCACATCTGAACTAAGGGAGCTGCTTGAGTCACAACAGCAGCTCCCACCAAGGCCACGCGTGCACCTGGACCAGGGGATGCTGGGGGAGCAAAACACTGGCTGGGCAGTGACTCACTCTAATGGATGGCTCCCTGAGGGACAATCTCAGGATGACTGCATCTACACCCCTCTTGGTTCTGAGCCCCAGGTCAGGGCTCTAGCCTCAGTTCCCCAAGTGGTCTCCGTTATCCCGAGTCTCCCACCCTGCCCTCTAACCAGGAAGGTGGCATTCAGAACCCAGTGGCCCAAGTCCTGTGCCCAGCCCCCAGCTCTCAGCAGAGGTTAACAGCCGCTTCCTGCTGCTCCCTCACCTCAGGCACCCATCAGCTGGGGGGTTGGGGGGCAGAGGCCTCCTTCTCTGTCCCCTCTGCCTGCCCTCATGTAGGAAGCAACTGGCTAAAGCCCCCTCAAAACCTGCTGTTGCTCCATCCACTGGGCCTCTCTGCCTAAACCCCTCTGGAAGCTCTCTACACCCTGAAAGCCTGCCCTCCTGAGTAGAAAGAAGTATCACCTCCTTGGGCAGGTGGACGTAGGGCCAAACAACCTAGGCCTGTCCTGACTGGGCCACATAGAGGCTGTGCTATCCTGGGCGTGACATTGCCTTTCTGAGCCTCACTGTCCTCATCTGGCAGATGGGGATGAATATCATGTCTGTTAACGGGGCTGTTGGGAGGGTCAGGAGTGACGCTGTGGGTGAAGGGAAGCTGGTGGCCTTAGCAAAGGTCGTCTCCCCATCTAAGCCTGAGCTGTAGTCCCTGCGCCCCCAGATCCAGTCTGGTATCCGCTCCAGCCCAGACCCCTGACCCCACAGACGGATAGGGCACAGACATTCAGGACTGCAGATTAAAGAACATTTAATAATAGGAAAGACAACTTTGAAAAACAACCATAAATGTCTCCACAACTTGTACAAAAATTTCTACTTGTACAAAAAAATTCTGCTGGGCTTTGTGTGGGAGGAGGAAGGGGGTCCAAGCTGCCCACTAGGTCCTTCCACAGACTGAACCCTCACGGCATGCCAAGCCATGTCCCAGGTGCTGGGCTCAGGGTGACAAGACCACTGACGGGCCCCACTGAGCTCAGAGTCCACGCCTTCCCCACCCGCTGCCCTGACAGCCACACCCTCCCCTCCAGGAGCTGGGGCTCTGGCCACGGAAGAGGCTGCTGTGGACTCGCGACAGCTGAGGTTCTCATCTCAGCTCTGGGCACTTTGATGATGTGACCGGGGCTTTCCACGCTGAACTTTGTCCTTCTCAGTACTGCCCTTATCACTGTGCCAGCATCCCGGCCTGTTTACTCATCCGTCTCCCCAGGACCAGACTGTCTTCCTGGCACTGCCGGGTCTACCGACACGAGGTGATTCCTACCCTTGGGTGCTTCCGGAGGCGGGACGAACGCGCACATCCCTGGGGCTGACATTCGCGCGTCTGCCCTTGCGGGGCCCACAGCCCACCACAGCCCTTGGACTTGACTCCCCGAGCTCCGCATTCCCACCCCTCTGGGGGCGTGGCCGCGAGCGAAGGTGGCGCGCGCTGGCCAAGGCGGTCCCCGGACTCGTCCGCACCCGCGCGTCCACCGGTAGTCTGGGTGTATGGTCACCGGGACCTCGGACGCCCACCCCGACGGCCTCACTCACCCATGTTGACGAAGCTCATGACCAGGTCGGCGCGGCCCGGGCGCCGCTCCGGGGAGCCGCCGTCCTCGTCGTCGTCGCGGGCCATGGCGTGGTACAGGTCCAGCATGAAGAGCGGCGCCGACGCGGGCAGCCGGGCGGCGGCGGGCGGCGCGCGGGGCCGGGGCCGCCCGGGCAGCCCGAGCACCGCCAGGATCTCGCGCTGCATGTCGCGGCGCTCGCGCGGGCCCAGGCGACGGGCGGGACAGCCGGCCGG
>PISW01014333.1:0-21614 GCA_004023785.1 Mungos mungo | reverse complement strand
CGGTCCAGTGAAATAAACTGTGTTGTCTCTTTGCTATTGGACTGGCAAATGTCACCCCAGAAAGCTGGGGAAACAGCAAAAGTTCCTGATTGTGCTAACCTTCCTCTTATGGATAGGATGTTCTGTTGGTATTAATTGCCTCTAATCTAGGCATGGGATTTCAACTAGGCAAAAGGTAAGGGGAGCCTACGCCTCTACCCCCAGACTCTAATGGGGGGTCTTCCAGTGGCCACTAGATGGCCCAGCAATTTGGCTAAAGATAGTAATATAGAACCATGGAGGCGTATCGCACCTATACGCTCAGGATCCTGAACAAATTGGCTGTCATTCTTGCTTTTGTAAACCAGACAGCGCCAGATATTAAAAACCCTAAAAGAGACCCTTACCAAATTAACCATGGAGACTGGCAGAAATTGGCTGAACTCTCCTCCCCTTTGCCCTTTATAGGGTAAAAATTCCCCTTACACCAAAGAGGACGATGCTAGGCTTTAGGGGAACAATGTTACTTCTATGCCAATAGCTCAAGAATTGTACAGGATAGTCTAGCACAAGAGAGAAAAAAATAAGGAGCCAAAACCAAAATTGGTATACTTTTAACATTTGGCTCTTGTATCATAAATAAGATCATAGCATTTGTCAAAGAGCAGGTAGATGCTATTCTGTTAATGGTCTTAAGAACATGTAGCCTTAAACCAGAACAATGGTAACATAGATGACCCAGGATTGGGTCAGTTACAAGACCAGAGGGGGGAATGTAAGGATGCAGGTTAGATTCGGGTTGCCCCTCTGACCTTGAAGGTCAGCTAGCATCATTAACATTTCTGAGGGCGGGCCTAAAGATGGAGGTTATGACTAGTCAAGCCTTACGTGAGGGTCCTGGGCCCACTCTGATTGGTCAATACATTAGATGTTGTGATTGACTCCCACTAGAAGTATGATGTATGATTAAAGCTACTGTCAGTATTGATGGGGGGGTAGGGAATGGATCACGATCACTGTGTCGCCATTTCCTGTACCGCCCCCTTCCTTAAAAAGCCCCTACCCCACCATGTTCGGGGCTCGCTCCACGTGTACCCACTGCATCGGTGGGGTCTGCGGGCCCGTGCTTATAAGCCCGTAGTAATAAAGCCCTTCACTTTTGCATGCGTGCTTCGGCCTCCCTGGCAGTCTCTGGTTTTGGGGGGCGATATTAAAATCTGGGTACAACAATATCAGTGTTCCCTACTTCTCTGCCATCTTGCCTCCTCCTAACTAACTGGAATTTAAATTAAAAAACTTTTGAAAAGAGAGATACTACTCACATTGTTAACATCAGAAACATGAGAACCTTGCTACTGTGTTTATAGAACTAAAGGATTAGTTTTATACCATAGTATAAATGGGTACAATGAACAATTTCATGCAAAAAAATTGAATAACCCAGATGAAATAGACAAATATATAGAGACACACAACCTAGCAAGGCTGGATCAAGAAGAAATAGAAATATCAGTATACCTATAATAGTAAGGAGAGTGAGTCATTAATTTACAAACCACCCTAGTACAAATAGACTTGGAGCAGATGGCTTCACTGGAGAATTCTCCTAAACAGTTATAGAAAAATTAATACCCATCATTCTCAAACTCTTCCAAGAAAATCAAATAGAAAGGCACACTCCCTAACTCATTCTATGAGACCAGCTTTAATCTGATATCAAAGTCTTTCTAGCACACCTGAAGACAACTCCCCAACCAGATCTTGGGTTTAACCACTCCAGAGCTGCTTTTTCCATAGAACCAGATTCAGACTGTTCTTCCATTATTAACACCCAGTCTCTGGAGAAGCACACAACTCTACATCTGTACCCTTCTACATGGTCATACCCATCTTTCATCCTCTTTATTACTATAGTCAGGTTTCTTTTATATTCCAACCCAATCTGTTTTTTAAACAGGCCCCTAATACTTCAGCCACTTTGGAATTCTAGTCGTCAAAATAGGAAAACACCTCTGCCAGCTCCAACCACAACAATGTCTCCTTATTATCATTACAGGCACGTCCTTGGACAGCCGCACCTATACTGACTCCTTCCTATTACCTTAAGCAATCTCTAGTTAGTCTCATCCACACCAAGATTTCTTCTATTCTCTACTGGAAGTTTTCTAGTTATACCATCCCAAACTAGGGTCACTTTCTTCTGTATAATCAGGCATCTGGGCAGTTCCACCCACACAAAAGTTCTCCTCTATTGAGGATACCTATACCAGGATCCTTTTCTATCAGCAGTTCTCTATTCATCTCAATACTTACCAGGGATTTCCTTTTTTTTTTTTAATTTTTAATGTCCTTTTATTTATTTTTTGAGAGACAGAGAGAGACAGATCATGAGCAGAGGAGAGTCAGAGAGAGAGGGAGACACAGACTCTGAAACAGGCTCCAGGCTCTGAGCTACCTGTCAACACAGAGCCTGACGTGGGGCTCGAACCCATGAACCAGGAGATCATGACCTGAGCTGAGGCCAGATGCTTAACCGACTGAGCCACCCAGGGGCCCCAGGGCCTTCCTTATTATGCAGACAGTCCTATGCTCATTCTTGCTGACACCAGGGTCTTATTTTTCCATTGGAGGCCTCTTGTCAGGCCTGTCCACAACAATGATGTTTCTCCTTTTTTATAGGCAGTCTATGAAAAGCCTTCCCTACGTAAGAGTCCTCTTCATCATGCAGACAAACTGCTGAGTAGCCTGTCTACCCTAGAGTCTGTCTCATTCCTATTGGCAGGCCTCCAGTTAGCCTTGCCTACATCATGATGTCTCCCTTTTCCATGGGTCAGTTTGCTCACGTCACATTCTTTATCATACAAGAAGACGTGTGGAGAGCTCTGCCTTAAGAACATGTTTGTTTTTTGCATTGGCAGATTTTCGAGTTAGTGACGCCATGGTAAGCACTTCTTTTGACAGTCTTATGATCAGCTCTGCCACATCAGGGTCTTCCTCATTACTACAGGCAGCCTTTTAGTCATCACTACCTACATTTGACTCCTCTCCTCACTAAGGTCAGCCTTCTGTTTAACAGTAGCTTACCATAATCTTGTACAGCTTAATTTTTTTTTTCACCAAACAATTCTCAGTCACATCCAGTCTTCTTACAGATAATTTTTTATTTGTAAAAGCTGCATGGTACTCCTTTTTCCCTCCACTGTGTTTAGCTCACTTATTTTCATATTTATAGACATTTAGCTAGTTTTCAGTATTCCAACCAGTATTATAAGAAACACCCTTTCACATGTTTCCATAAGCACACTTAAAAATACACACGTAGAAGTAAAATTTGCTGAATCTTAACATAGATTGTAACTTTTAATAAACACTGACAAATTGTCCTTTAAAAGAGCTGCACCAGTTTACACTCCCAACAGTGGATGAGAATGTTTCCCACCTTTCTTGTCAAACCTTGATGTTATTGTTTCTTAATTCTTGCCAAACTGCTGGGTGTGAATTGGAATCTCAGAATTGATTCATTTCCCTCACATTATAAACACAGTTGTAATTCCCTATATACTCCTCCTTGTCTAAAACAAATGCCAGGTCCGGGTGCGTTCCCAGCTAGAACGTGTCCCCGGTCGGCTGCCTGAGGCAGCATGGGACTCGCCAGGCCCCGACGTGCCTATGCCAGCTCCGGGGCCTCCATCTCGCCCCTGCCAGCAGCCGGCAGGCTGCCAGCGCCAGGCATGCCGGCTATAGGACACGCCTCCGCTGCGGGTCCTACACCTGAGGGGAGGGAGAGAGAAGGGGGACAGAGAAAGACACAGCAAGCAAAGACGCACTCACAGTTTTCCTGGTCAATCGAAAAGAGAGAGAGAGTTTATTCGAAAGGCCATCATATATAGGCTTTAGGGGCGGGGAGAACAAGGAGTTGGCTACGTCAGACACCAAGTAAATAGGGTTAAAATGCATATCAAAAAGGCGCCCCGACATTGCCATCAGCAATCTTGGGGGACGGGGGAGCAGCACTAAATACGGTATTTGATCTTTTGTGTGCCTCTGCCCTTCTGTGCCTGCCTCCGCGGGACAGGCGCCAGCTGGCAAACACTGGCCTCCAGAAGAAATCTTGTTCACTGGTTTGCTCTCCGGAGTGAGAAAAATCCTAGCCTGAGGCAAACAGAAGGCTTGGCCCCCGACACCACCCTTTCACAAAATTATTTTATTTTCTCCCTTGGCATAGTTTGAAACATTTTCTACATGTTTTTGAATCTATATATTAAAATGGTATTGTGGTGCAGCTTTTAAAACTTCATTTAAATGGTGACATATGGTATATATTCACTTGTAATGTTGTTCATTCAAAATTATACTTTTGAAATTAAGCCATATTGATTTGTGTAGCTTTGGTACATTATTCTAAAATAGGGGGAGCGGCAAGATGGCAGAGAAGTAAGGAGCCCCATTACCTCCTTCCACCCACAATTATCAAACTGAGAAGAATTAAAAAGCCACAGCTTTCTGATCTCCAAGAGCGGAGGTGTGCGGACATACGCCTTATTGAAAGCAGTCTCATGGTTGCCTGAGTGAGTGAGTGCGAGCTGGGACCAGAGACTTTAGGGGAGGGAGTGCCAGGTCCAGAGACAAAGCACCCAGAGGCTTGGCACTGGACCTGCTGAAACCCTCGTGTCCACAGGCGACAAGCTCCTCGGACAGCTGCGTGGGCAGGTGGCTGTGAGACCAGAGGTGGAGAGTTCCTCGGACAGCCACTCACGCGGGGCGGCCGGGTATCCAGAGTCGCACGGACATTCACAGCCACTCGCGGCTCCAGTGGGCAAGAAAGGAGAGAGACCAGGGGAAGAGAAGTAGAGACTGAGTCACTCACAGCATAATCCCTGGAGGAGAGATTTAGCCCAGGACTGAGGGCCACTGAGCGCTGAGAGAGATATCCGTCCCTTCAGCAGGGGTGTGCACCCTCGCCTGGCAGCTCACTGACTGCAGACTGAGCCAGAGGAGAACTCTGACTTCACAATCCCCCTATTGGATCCCACCAGAAAGCCACCCACTTGCGGAGATTTTAACTGTGGTGGCAATATTGAGTGCCTGGGCAAGGACGTAGAAACTGACAGAACTTAAAAACCAGAAACATTTAGATCTGCCCAAAGAACAAAAAGGTTGGACTCAAGAAAGTGGCTGGTAACACGTGGTCTGAGGGGGGTTTGAGGTGCCTGTCGCCATTCTTCTCCAGCCATCCACCAAGGCAGGGCCTCAGAGAGCAGCCCCTGAGACTTGACCTACCAACACCAAGCCATCTGCACTGCATCTCCATCTGCGCTGGAGAGCTGCTGCGCTTTTGCTTATTACCCTTAATTGTTTTTTTCTTAATATTTTTACTTTTTAATTTTTTCCCCTGTCTTCTCTTTACTATTTTCCTATTTCCTTCTTTTCTCCCTTCCTCCCTGGAGTCTGGGAAAGACTTAGGCACTGCTGTGCTTAGATCAACTCTCACCATCCAGATAGTTTTTCCTTTATCTCATCCTTATCTCCCCCAACACTCCCTGCAGGTTTTAAGCTCTCAGACTCTCCTTTATCTCTGACTGTCACTGTCCTCCCAACTCTCCGCCTGCCTTTTGTTCTCTTTTTGTTATTTTCTTTTCTTTTTTCCCCTTTCTTTTCTTCCCTATTCCTTTTTTTCTTTCCCCTTTAGGATTGCTTCTTTACCAGTAAATTTGTGTGCTTGTGTTCTCTGTGTGTTTGTCTGTCTGTTTTCTTTTTCAGGGCTACCTCAAAAAGCAACCCAAAGCACACATAGTGGAAAGTCCCAAATATCGCTGAGTAGGGAAATAAATGAACCAGAGGCATAACAAGAGAAACTGAGAGACACCATTAAAAGAACATCTCCTGAAACGGCAGGCCCTAGACAGTCAAAGAGCCTCCTTCTATAGAGGAATACTAATAAACGCACAGTGCAGAATGAGGTTTCAAAACTGACAAGAGGCAGAAAACTAGCCAAAATGACGAAACGAAAGAACTGCTCTCCAAAGTAACTCCAGGAAGAAATCACAGCTACAGAACTGCTCAAAACAGACACAAGCAACATAACTCAAGAATTTAGAACGATTGTCATAAAATTAATTGCTGGGCTTGAAAAAAAACATAGAAACTATCAGAGAATATATTGATATAAAGACTAGGAACGTTCAAAATAGCTGTGACAAGTTAGAAAAGGCTATAAATGAGATGAATAATAAGATGGGGGGGTGCCACTGCACGGATTGAAGAAGCAGAGAGAAGAATAGGTGAATTAGAAGACACAGTTATAGCAAAAGAGGAGGCCGAGAAAAAGAGACAGAAAATACATAAGGAGGACGAAAGGAGAATCAGAGACCTGAGTGATACAATCAAATGGAACAATGTCCTTATCATAGGAGTTCCTGAAGAGGAAGACAAAGACAGAGGGCTTGAAGGTGTGCTAGACCAAATTATACACGAAAATTTCCCCAATCTGTGAAAAGAGAAGGACATTGAAATTCAAGAGAGGTATCCAACTCCCCTAAGATGTAACATAAACCGACCTTCAGCATGACATATCATAATGAAACTGGCAAAATCTACAGATAAAGAGAGACTTCTGAAAGCAGCTAGGGAGAAAAGGGCCTTAACATACAAAGAGAAACCTATCAGAGTGGTTACAGACCTATCTAATGACTCTTGGCAAGCCAGAAAGGAATGGCAGAAAATCTTCAATGTGATGAACAGGAAGAATATGCAACCAAGAATTCTTTATCCAGCGAGCCTGTCATTCAAAATAGAAGGAGAGATAAAGGTTTTCCCAAATAAAAGTTGAGAGAAATCATCACCACCAAACCAGCCCTACAAGAAATCCTAAGAGGTACTCTATGAGGGAAATGTTGCAAAGAATACAAGGTTTCAGAGGCACCACTATAAACATGAATTCTACGGAGAACACAATGACTCTAAACCCACATTCTTCACTAATAACCCTGAATGTAAACAGACTGAATGCTCCAACCAAACTACACAGGGTAGAAGAATGGATAAAAAAACAATTTCCATCTTTTTGCTGTCTAAAAGAGACTCACCTTAGACCTGAAGACACCTTCAGATTGAAAGTAAGGGGATGGAGAAATATCTACCATGTGACTGGGTGCTGAAAGAAAGTCGGAGTAGCCATACTTATATCGGACAAACTGGACTTTAAAATAAAGGCAGTAAGAAAAGATGAAGAAGGACATTATATAATAATTGCAGGGTCTCTACATCAAGAAGAGCTAACAGTTACAAATATCTATGTGCTGAATTCGGGAGCTCCTAAATACATAAAACAATTAGTCACAAACAGAAGCAATCTTATCAATAAGAAAGTGCTAATTGCAGGGGACTTTAATACCCCACTTACAACAATGGCTAGGTCAACCAGACCAAAAAAAAAAAATCACTATAGAAACAATAGACCTGAATGGCACACTGGAGCAGATGGAATTGATAGATATATTTAGAACTCTGCAACCTGACGCTAGGGAATTCCCTTTCTTCTCGAGTGCACATGGCACATTCTCCAAGACTGATCACATACTGGGTCATAAAGCAGCCCTCCATAAATACAAAAGAATTGAGATCATATCATGCACACTTTCAGATCACAATGCAATGAAACTGGAAATCACCCAAAGGAAGAAGTCAGGACAACCTCCAAAACTGCGGAGGTTAAAAAACTACCCTACTAAAGAATGATTGGGAGAACCAGGCAATTAGAGAGGAAATTAAAAAATATATGGAGACAAATGAAAAAGAGAATACAACAAATCAAACTCTCTGGGACACAGTAAAGGCATTCCTAAGAGGAAAGTTCATTGCAATCCAGGACTATTTCAACAAACTAGAAAAAGCACAAACTCAAAATCTATCAGTGCACCTAAGGAAACTAGAAAGGGTGCAGCAAGAACACCCCAAACCCAGAAAAAGAAAATAAATAATAAAGATCAGGGCAGAATTAAACAAGATAGAATCCACAAAAACAATTGAACAGAATTGTCAATGAAACTAAGAGTTGTTTTTTTGAAAAACTAAACAAAATTGATAAACCTCTAGCTAGGCCTCTCAGAAAGAAAAGAGAGAACATGCAAATAGACTAAATCATGAAGGAAAATGGATCTATTACAACAGATCGCTCAGAAATACAACAATCATCAGAGATTACTATGAAATATTATATGCCAACAAACTGGACAATCTAGAAGAAATGGACAAATTCCTACACACACATGCACTACCAAAATTCAAACGGGAAGAGATAGAAAATCTGAACAGACCCATAACTAGTGAGGAAATTGAATCAGTTACCAAAAATCTCCCAATGAATAAAAGCCCAGGGCCAGATGAATTCCCAGGGGAATTCTACCAGACATTTAAAGCAGAGTTAACACCGATCCTTCTCAAGCTATTCCAAAACATAGAAATGGAAGGAAGACTACTGGACTCATTCTACGAAGCATGTATGACTCTTATTCCCAAGCCAGGCAGAAACCCAACAAAAAAAGAGAACTACAGACCAATATCCTTAATGAATACAGATGCAAAAATACTCAAGAAGATACTAGCAAACCGAATGCAACAGCATATAAAAAGTATTATCCATCATGATCAAGTGGGATTTATTGCTGGGTTACAAGGCTGGTTCAATATTCACAAATCCATTAATGTGATACATCATATTAACAAAACAAAAGAAAAAATCATATGATCCTGTCGATAGATGCATAAATAGCATTTGACAAAATACAACACGTCTTCTTAATAAAAACCCTCATGAAAATTGGGATAGAAGGAACTTACTTAAACATAATAAAAGCCATTCATGAAAAGCCCAGCCAATGTTATCCTAAATGGGGAAAATCTGAGAGCTTTCCCCCCTGTAATCAGGAACACGACAGCGATGTCCACTCTCACCACTGTTGTTTAACATAGTGTTGGAAGTCCTAGCATCAAAAATCAGACAACAAAAGGAAATAAAAGGCATCAAAATTGGCAAAGAAGAAGTCAACCTTTCCCTTTTCGCGGATGACATGATACTCTTCATGGAAAACATGATCAATTCCATCAGAAGCCTGATAGAACTGATCAATGATTTCAGTAAAGTTTCAGGGTACAAAGTCAATGTACAGAAATCAGTTGCATTCTTATACACCAAAAATGAAGCAAAAGAAAGAAAAAGCAAGAAACAGATACCATTCACAATTGCACAATAAAACATAAAATACCTAGGAATAAACCTAACCAAAGATGTAAAAGACCTGTATGCTGAAAACTATAGAAGACTTATGAAGGAAACTGAAGAAGACACAAAGAAATGGAAAAATATTCTGTGCTCATGGATTGGAAGAATAAACATTGTTAAAGTGTCATTATTACCCAAAGCAATTTACACATTCAATACAATCCCCATCAAAGTTCTACCAGCATTCTTCTCAAAGCTAGAACATACTATCTTAAAATTCGTATGGAACCATGAAAAAATCCGAATAGCCAAAGTAATACTGAAGAAGAAAACCAAAACGGGAGGCATCACAATCCCAGACTTTAGCCTCTACTACAAAGCTCTCATGATCAAGACAGTATGGTATTGGCACAAAAATAGACACATAGACCAATGGAATAGAATAAAGAGTCCAGAACTGGACCCACAAGTGTATGGCTAATTAATCTTTGACAAAGCAGGAAAGAGTATCCAATGGAAAAAAGACAGCCTCTTCAACAGGTGGTTTTGGGAGAGCTGGACAGCAACATGCAGAAGAATGAAATTAGACGACTTTCTGACACCATTCACAAAAATAAACTCAAAATGGATAAAGGATCTGAAATGTGAGACAGAAAACCATAAAAACCCATGAGGAGAAAGCAGGAAATAGCCTCCAAGACCTCGATCACAGCAATTTCTTCCTCGACACATCCCCAGAGGCAAGAGAATCAAGAACAAAAATAAATGACTGGGACCTCATCAAGATAAAAGTCTCTGCACTGCAAAAGAAATAATCAAGAAAACTAATAGGCAGCCGACGGAATGGGAAGAGATAGTTGCAAATGACATAGCAGATAAAGGTCTAGTATCTGAAATCTACAAGGAACTCAGCAAACTCCATACCCGAAAAACAAATAATCCAGTGAAGAAATGGGCACAAGACATGAATAGACACTTCTCAAAAGAGGACTTTTAGAAGGCCAACAGGCACATGAAACGATGCTCAGCATCACTGATCATAAGGGAAATACAAATCAAAACCACACTGAGATACCACCTCACACTGGTCAGAGTCGCTAAAATGAACAAATCAAGAGAATATAGATGCTGGTGAGGATGTGGAGAAACAGGCACCCTCCTACACTGTTGGTGGGAATGTAAACTGGTGCAGCCACTCTGGAAAACAGTGTGGAGGTTCCTCAAAAAACTATCGATAGAACTCCCGTATGACCCAGCAATAGCACTGCTTGGGATTTACCCAAAGGATACAGAAGTGCTGATGCATAGGAGCACATGTACCCTAATATTCATAGCAGCACTTTCTACAATAGCCAAATCATGGAAAGAGCCTAAATGCCCATCACCTGATGCATGGATCAGGAAGATGTGGTAAATATATACAATTGAGTACAAGATGGAAATGAGGAAGAATGAAATATGGCCATTTGTAGCAAAGTGGATGGACCTCGAGGGTGTCATGCTAAGTGAAATAAGCCACGGGGAGGACAGAAACCATATGTTTCCACTCATAGGTCTAACTGGAGAAACCTAACAGAGGACCAGAGGGAGAGGAAGGGGGAAAGAGAGCTGGGAAGAGAGAGGGACACAATTTATGAGAGACTATTGAATACTGAAAACGAGCCATGGACTGAAGGGGGAGGGGTAGGGAGGGAAGGGGCTGAAGGTCATGGTGGGGGGCACTTTTGGGGAGAAGCACTGAGTGTCATATGGAATCCAATTTGAAAATAAACTATTAAAATAAATAAATACAATTAATATATATTTAAACCATTATACCTATATATAATTACATATAATTACATATACATATACCATTATATATGTATATATATATATATATAATAGACATTTCGGTTGCTACTTATATTTTGTTGTTTGTTTGACCATTTTGAACAGCGATATTAGCCTTATATATTCCCCCATGTGCAAATATGTAAAATATTTCTAGAATATACACCTAACCGTAAAACTCTCCCATTGTAATTTTCAACTACTTTCAAATTTACTAGATAATGTTAAATAACGGTTTGTAACATCGTCTTTTGTTTTAACTTGCATTTCTCTTTTTTAATAGAATTTATTGTTAAATTGGTTTGCATATAACACCCAGTGCTCATCTCAACAAGTGCCCTCCTCAACGCCCATCACCCACTTTCCCCTCTCCCCCAAACGCCATCAAACCTCAGCTTGTTCTTTGTATTGCAGGGTCTCTTATAGTTGCCTCCCTCCCTCTCTGTTTATAACTTTTCCCCCCATCCCTCCCCCATGGTTTTCTGTTAAGTTTCTCCAGATCCACATATGAGTGAAAATATATGATATCTGTGTTGGGAAATAGGACGAACTCTCTTTATCGGACCTCAGTTTTTAGCAATGTCCTTGTGTATGAAACATCCTTTTCGGAGTTGTGCTCCCAGAATGCTGGGAGCAGGGGACTTGATGAAGTCCCAGGAGGACGTGCAGGACAGAGCCTTCCTGGTCATCAGCCAAGTGCATCAAGAAGCTGAAGCACTAGGAATATACCCAAGACAGTTGCAAGCTGTTTTTATTCTGCCCACTCTGTATCTGTATCTATTATTCTGGGTAAACATTTGCTGCTGACTAAACATTTACTGTGCTCTCCATGCTTGTAAGGAGGGTATAAAATAAGATGCTGTTCCTAATAAAGTTTGCCATTAGCCATCAGCTCTTGGTCCGTCTCCATTAGTCATCAGCTTTTCAGGACGCATGCGTTTCCCGGGATGCCTGGAAATGTTCGTTGTGTTCCCTCACCCATCAGCTGGAGGGAACGGTGTTTCCATTAGCCATCACCTGATGGAAACAGTGTTTCCATTGGTTATCAGCCTTTGGAAACGTCGTTGCATCTCACTCGTCGTCTCTGAAGGACCCAAGAGCCTATCACATATCTGTCTTTCTCTAGCTGACTTATTTCACTTAGCAGTATACCCTCCAGTTCCATCCACATAGCTGCAAATGGCAGGATTTCATTCTTTCTCATTGTCAAGCAGTATTTCACTGAATGTATAAACCACGTCTTCTTTTTTTAATAGTTTATTGTCAAATTGGTTTCCATATAAAACCCAGAGATCTTCCCCACAAGTGCCCTCCTCCATCACCACCACCTCTTTTCCCCCTGCCCCTCCCATTTCAACCCTCGGTTCGTTTTCATTATTCAATATTCTCTCGGGTTTTGCACCCGTCTCGTTCCCCAGCTCTCTTTCCCTCTTCCCCTCCCCATGGTCCTCCATTAGGTTTCTCTTGTTCTCCCGTTAGACCTGTGAGTGCAAACATATTTTATCTGTCCTTCTCTGCCTGACTTATTTTGCTTAGCATGACACCCTCGAGGTCCACCCACTTTCCTACCATATTTCATTTTTTTCTCATTGCCATGTAACCCGAAATTGTACATTGTACATTGTACACCACATCTTCTTGATCCATTCATCAGATGATGGGCATTTAGGCTCTTTCCATAATTTGGCTATTGTTGACAGCACTGCTATGAACATTGGGGTATATGTGCCTCTATGCATCAGCACTTCAGTATCCTGTGGGTAAATCCCTAGCAGTGCTATAGCTGGGTCATAGGGGAGTTCTATGGATAGCTTTTTGAGGAACCTCCACACTGTTTTCCAGAGTGGCTGCACAAGTTTACATTCCTACCAACAGTGTAGAAGGGTGGCCATTTCTCCTCACCCTCGCTAGCATCTATAGTCTCTTGAATTGTTCATCTTGGCCACTCTGACTGGCATGAGGAGGTAGCTCAGTGTGGTTTTGATTTGTGTTTCCCTGATGATGAGTGATGTTGAGCATCATTTCATGTGCCTGTAGGCCATCTGGATGTCCTCTTTAATGAAGTGTCTGTTTATGTCTTCTGCCCATTTCTTCACTGGGTTATCTGATTTTTGGGTGTAGAGTTTGGTGAGTTCCTTGTAGATTTTGGATACTAGCCCTTTATCTGATATGCATTTGCAACTATCTTTTCCCATTCTGTCGGTTGCCTATTAGTTTTCTTGGTTGTTTCCTTTGCAGTGCAGAGCTTTTATCTTGATAATGTCCCAATAGTTCATTTTGCTTTCCTTTCCCTTGCCTTTGGGGATGTGTCAAGTAGGAAATTGCTCTGGTTGAGGTCGAGGAAGTTGTTTCCTACTTTCTCCTCGAGCGTTTTGATGGTTTCCTGTCTCACATTCAGGTCCTTCAGCGATTTTGAGTTTATATTTGTGTATGGTGTAAGAAGGTGGTCTAGTTTCATTCTTCTGCATGTTGCTGTCCTGTTCTCCCAGAACCACCTGCTAAAGAGGCAGTCTTTTTACTATGGGATACTCTTTCCTGCTTTGTCAAAAATTAATTGGCCGTACATTTGTGGGCCCAGTTTTGGGTTCTCTATTCTATTCCATTGGTCTGTGTGTCTGTTTTTGTGCCAATCCCATAGTGTCTTGATGACGACAGCTTTGTAATAGAGGCTAAAGTCTGGAATTGTGATGCCTCCCATTTTGGTTTTCTTCTTCAATATTACTTTGGCTAATCGGGGTCTTTTGTGGTTCCATACGAATTTAAGGACAGCTTGTTCTCACTTTGAGAAGAATGCTGGTGCATTTTGATGGGGATTGCATTAAATGTGTAGGTTGCTTTGGGTAGTAATGACATTTTCACAATGTTTATTCTTCAGATCCATGAACAGAGAATGTTTTTCCATTTCTTGGTGTCTTCTTCGATCTCTTTCATAAGTTTTCTAGAGTTTTCATCATATAGGTCTTTTACATCCTTGGTTAGGTTTACTACTAGGTATTTTATGGTTTTTCATGCAGTTGTGAATGGGACCAGTTTCTTGATTTCTCTTTCTGCTGCTTCATTATTGGTGTATAGAAATGCAACCGATTTCTGTACATTGATTTTGTATCCTGCAACTTTACTGAATTCATTGATCAGTTTTAGAAGGATTCTGATGGAGTCCGGGTTTTCCATGTAGAGTATCATGTCATCTGGGAAAAGTGAAAGCTTGACTTCTTCTTTTGCCAATTCTGATGCCTTTTATTTCCTTTTGTTGTCTGATTGCTGATGTTAGGACTTCCAGAACTATATTAAACAACAGTGGTGAGAGTGGACACCCCTGTCGTGTTCCTGATCTCAGGGGGAAAGCTCTCAGTTTTTCCCCATTGAGGATAATATTGGCTGTGGGCTTTTCAAAAACTGCTTTTATAATATTTAGGTACGTTCCTTCTATTCAGAATTTCTCAAGGGTTTTTTGTTAAGAAAGGGTGCTGTATTTTGTCAAGTGCTTTTTCTGCATCTATCAACAGGATCGTGTGTTTTTTTCTTTTCTTTAGTTAATGTGATGGATCACATTGATGGATTTGCGAATATTGAACCAGCTCTGTAACCCAGGAGTGAATCCCACTCGATCATGGTGGATAATGTTTTTATATGCTGTTGAATTCGGTTTGCCTTTATCTTGGTGAGCATTTTCGCATCTGTATTCTTTAAGGATATTGGTCTGTAGTTCTCTTTTTTACCTGGGTCTCTGTCTGGTTTGGGTATCAAGGTGATGCTGGCTTCGTAGAAGGAGTTTGGAGGTTTTTCTTCAATTTCCATTTTTTGGAATAGTTTGAGAAGAATGGGTATTAGCGCTGTTTTAAATGTCTTGTAGATTTCCCCAGGGAAGCCATCTGGCCTTGGGCTCTTATTCATTGGGAAGAATATGATAACGGATTTGATTTCCTCTGTGGTTATTGGTCTATTCATGCTTTCTATCTCTTCCCATTTGAATTTTGGCAGTGCATGTGTATTTAGGAATTTTCCAATTCTTCTAGGTTATCCCCTTGGTTGGCATATAATTTTTCATAGTAATCTTGATGATTGCTTGTATTTTTTATAATAGTTTATTGTCAAATTGGTTTCCATATAACACCCAGTGCTTCTCCCCACAAGTGCCCCCATCCATGACCATCACCCCCTCCCTCCCTCCCTCCCACTCCCCTTTCAGTCCATGGTTCGTCTTCAGTATTGGAGACTTCTGAATACTGAAGATTGCTTGTATTTCTAAGGGATTGATTGTAATAGATCCTTTTTCATTCATGATTTTGTCTATCTGAGTGCTCCCTCTTTTCTTTCTAAGGAGCCTGGCTGGAGGGTTATCAATTTTGTTTATTTTCTCTAAGAACCAACTCTTGGTTTCATTGATCTGTTCGACTGTCTTTTTGGATTCTATATTGTTTATTTCTGCCCTGATCTTTATTATTTCTTTCCTTCTGCTGGATTTGGGGTGCTCTTTCTGCTTCCCTTCTAGTTCCAGTAGGTGCTCTATTAGATTTTGAATTTGCACTTTTTCTAGTTTGTTGAAATTGGCCTGGATTGCAATATACTTTCCTCTTAGGACTGCTTTTACTACATCCCAGGGATTTTGCATTGTTGTATTTTCATTTTCATTTGATTCCATATATTTTTTAATGTCTTCCATAATTGCCTGATTAGACCAATCATTCTTTAATAGGGTGTTTTTTAACCTCCACATTTTGGAGGTTTTCCAGACTTTTTCCTGTGGATAATTTCAAGTTTCATAGTATTGTGATCTGAAAGTGGGCATGGTATGATCTCTATTCGTTTATACTTATGAAGGGCTGTTTTATGCCCCAGTGTGTGATCTGTCTTGAAGAATGTGCCATGTGCACTTGAAAAGAAGGTCAATTTCCCAATGTCAGGATGCAGAGTTCTAAATATATCTATCAATTCCATCTGTTCCAATGTGTTGTTCTGGTCCATTGTTTCTTTAGTGGTTTTCTGTCTGGTTGATCTATTCATTGTTGTCAGTGGAGTATTAAAGTCCCCTGCAATTAGCACACTTTTATCAATAAAATTGTTTCTCTCTGTGATTAATTGTTTTATGTATTTGGATGCTCCCGAATTTGGCTCATAGATATTTATAATTGTTAGTTCTTCCAGATGGAGAGACCCTGTAATATTATATAATGTCCTTCTTCATCTCTTGTTACTCCCTTTACGTTAAAGTCCAGTTTATCTGATATAAGTATGGCTACTCTGCCTTTCTTTTGTCTTCCAGTCGCATGATAGATATTTCTCCATCCTTTCACTTTCAACCTGAAGGTATCTTCAGGTAGAAAATGAGTCTCTTGTAGACAGGAAACAGATGGGTTTTGTTTTTTTATCCATTCTACTACCCTGTGTCATTTGGTTAGAGCATTCAGTCCATTTACATTCGGTGTTATTATTGAAAACTGTGGGCATAAAGTCATTGTTTTCTCCATAGAATTCATGTTTATAGTGGTGTCTCTGGCACCTTGTATTCTTTGCAACATTTCTCTCATAGGATTTCTTGTGGGGCTGATTTGGTGTTAATGAATTCTCTCAACTTTTGTTTATTAGGGAAAACCTTTGTCTTTTCTTCTATTTTGATTGACAGGCTCGCTGGATATAGGACTCTAGGTTGCATATTTTTCCTGTTCATCACATTGACGATTTCCTGCCATTCCTTTCTGGCCTGCCAAGTTTCATTAGATATGTCTGTAACCACTCTGATATCTTTCCCTTTGTATGTGAAGGCCCTTTTATCCTTAGCTGCTTTCAGAATTGGCTATTTATATTTATATTTTGCCAGTTTCACTATGATGTATTGTGCTGAAGGTCCATTCAAATTACATCTTAAGGGGGTTCTTTGTGCCTCTTGAATTTGAATGTCTATTTCTTTTCCCAGATTTTGGAAATTCTCAGTTATAATTTGGTCTAGTATCCCTTTCTCTCTTTCTTACTCTTCAGGAATTCCTATGATACGGATGTTTTCCACTTGATTATATCACTCAGGTCTCAAATTCTCCTTTCCTGCTCCTGGATCAATTTCTCTCTTTTTTTTTTCGGCTTCTTCTATTGCTATACCTATATCTTCTAATTCACCTATTTTTCCTCTATGCCTCTTGAAACCTTGAGGTGGCTGCCTCCATTTTATTATTCACCTCATTTATCCCTTTTTTTAACTTGTCACACCTAGTTTCAACATTTCTAGTCATTGTCTCAGTTGCTTCTCTGATGCTTTTTTCAACCCTAGTGATTAATTTTATGACAGCTTTTTAAAATTCTTATTCAGGTATGTTGTTTGGATCTGTTTTGAGCTCTTCTATGGCTGTGACTTCTTCCTGGACATTCTTAATGGGAGAGTTCCTTCGTTTTGTCGTTTTGGCTAGTTTTCTGTCTCTTGTCAGTTTTTAAAAGCTCGTTGTCCACTGTGCACCTGTTAGTATTGTTCTGTTAACGGAGGTTTATTTACTGTCCAGGGCCTGTAGTTTCATGAAATGTTCTTTTAATGGTGTCTCTCAGTTTCTCTTGTTGTTCCTTTGATTATTTTATTTCCTACTCAGCGATATTTGTGACTCACCATCATGCGCACTTTGGCTTGTTACTTGGGGTAGCCCTGAGAGGGAAAACAGACAGACAAACACAGAAGGAACAGAAGCACGCAAACACTCAGACAAATCAAACAAACAAACAAATTAAAAGGGGGAAGGAAGAAAAGAAAATGGAGAGGAAAGAAGAGAAGAAGAGAAGAAAAAAAGAATAAAGGGGGGCAGAGAAAACAAAGGACAATGGACAGTCTAAAAGTGTATAACCAGTTGAGGAGAGATATAAGGATGAGATATGGGAGAGATATATGGATGACAAGACGAAGAAAAAAACAGGTGAAAGGAAAAAGGAAAATAAAGAGTAAAAACTTAAAAAAATTTTAAGTACAATAGATAATAATAAAAAATAAGTACAAAAAAAAAAGAAAAGAAAGAAAGCAGGAGCTCTCCCTAGGGGATAGGCGTGGCTTGGTGTCAGTAAGTCTCGGGGGCTGCTCTAGGGGGTCCCTCTGTGGTGGTTGTGGAGGATGAATGGCGACGCCTCAAGCTCCACTTGAATTAAGCACTGCAGGCCACTCTAATGAGTCCAATCTCCTTGTGCTGCAGCTGAGCCAAGCGATATTTTCAAGGACCGCCTCATTTCAAAATCCTAGTCCATGCCCTTTTATGCTACCACAGATGATATGTACTTGATTTGGAGGCTGGCTTCTTAGTCAGGATCTCGTAGGGGGAGGGAGCAGTTTCTCTAGGCACTGGCAGGTATTTGTGCTTCTGCTGCTGGAGGTGAGGTGCACTGCAGGAGGCGAAGTGCAGGCCCTCACAGACACCATGGCCATCTCCCAGCTCCCAGCCAGGATTGTGATTGTGTATGGGGAGGGAGCAGTTTCTCTGGGTGCTGGCCGAGATTCTCGCTTCCGCTGCCTTAGGCTCTGGGTGCTGCTGAAGTGAGCTGTGAGTTCCTGCAGCCGAAGCACAAAGTGTGCCCCCGCCTCCGCTGCTGTCAACTCCCTGTGGGGATCGCGTAGGGTTGGGGGCTATTCTTTCCCTGTTGGCACCCGGAATTTGGGATTCACGCAGCCAATGCCGGACATGAAATGTGCTGTGGAAATGACGTGTGTGCTCCCACTCCCGAGGCTGAGGCCAAAGTGTGTGCCCCTGGGGCCGCAGCCACTGCGGCCAACTCCCTGCTGGGATCGCACAGGGGTGGAGGCTGTTTTTTCCCTTGTGCCACCCGGGTTTGGGATTTGGGCTACCCAGCAGTTATATATCGAGTGAGACTTTTTCTCTCTGAGTGGGGTTAAACGTTCTTTATCTCTTTCTAGAGACAGTACTATCAGCGTGTTCAGTTTCTCTTTCTCTTTCTCTTTCTCTTTGTCTTTCAGTGGCTCTGCATGCTTTCCCATGTTGGGCTGGGGCTCCCACCTCCCCTACCCCTCTCGGGCTTGCCTGTTTTCCAATCTCCCCAGTTTGCACTCATTCACTCAGGCATCTTTGAAGTTGTCTTCTTTCTGGAGTTTGTGTTTTTTCCTTCCACTCTCGCAGATGAGAGTAATGTCCTTCTCAGTTCGATAGATGGGGCAGATGAAGTTTACAGAGCTCCTTCCTCTCCACCATCTTGGCTCCTCCCCTCGGTAGCATTATTATACACCAAAAATGAAGCAACAGAAAGAGAAATGAAAAAACTGATCCCATTCACAATTGCACAAAAAACCATAAAATACCTAGGAATAAATCTAACCAAAGATGTAAAAGGCCTGGATGCTGAAAACTATAGGATGTTTTCTTTAGAATAATGTCCATTCATGTCTTCTTCCCATTTTTTAGCCAGGGTATTTGTTTTATGGGTGTTGAGTTTAATAAATTCTTTACATATTTTGTATACTAACCCTTCATTGGATATGTCATTTTTAAATATCTTTCCCCATTCCAAAGGTCGCCTTTCAGATTTGTTGATGGTTTCCTTTGCTGTGCAGAAGTTTTTTATTTTAATGTAGTCCTAATAGTTTTTTTGCTTTTGTTTCTTTTGTCTTATGATACATATCTAGTTAGAAATTGCTGTGGCCTATGTCAGAGAGGTTACTGCCTGTGTTCTCCTCTAGACTTTTAATGGATTCCTGTCTCAAAATCAGGTCTTTCAACTGCAGGGGACCAGCCCACGCACCACAGTCGAAAGGTCCCGAGTAGGGGGTTGGTGTCGGCGAAAATATCTCTAGAAAAGAAGACAGACAAGACAAACAAGACAGACCAGACAGACAGACAGACAGACGAGACAGACGAAACAGACGAGACAGACAGCATGGATGGCAGTTGGTAAAAAAAAAGGGGACCTTTATTAAGATAGCCAGGGTCTTATATACCATAGGTGATTACATCATCTCTTTAATGGTTGCATAGTTCAAAGTCCTTGAAGACATGCTCTGGATAAGGTCATTCTTATCAGGACTGTAGTAGGATTAGGTCATTACAAAAGAGGAATCTCCTAATAATAGTCCGGTTTCAAACCTTAAAGAATTCTATGAGGAGATATACATTCCTTAAGGCCCTCCATCAGTTATTCAAGGGTGGGATGCTGATCCTTCTATATGTAAATCTTCTGGTAAAGGATTATGTTCACTCCCAACAGCAGACAAAAGAGCCTGAAAATAAAGTAAGGGAAGGTCACTGACTGACCCAAGTTGATTCAAAGCCTAAAAGTATATGTCTCTTTACAAAGCAATGAGAAAATCATAGGATGAACAGAAGCCATATGTGGGGCCCAGGAGGCCAAAGATTGTTTGAGGGTTACTATTGCCTACTGGGCCCCAACATTCAACCGTTTTGAATTTATTTTTGTGTATGAGGTCTTGTTTTATTCTTCTGCATGTTGCTGTCCAGTTCTTCCACACCATTTGTTAAAGAGAATATTTTCCACTGTATATTCGTTACTACTTTGTCAAAAATTGCCCATATACTTGTGGGCTCATATCTTGGTTTTTCTATTCTGTTACGTTGATCTGTGTGTTTAATTTTGTGCCAGTATCAATTATTTATTACCAAGTTTTGTAATGTAACTGAAAGTCTAGAATTGTGATGCTTGTAGCTTTTCTTTTTCAAGCTTTCATTGGCTATTCAGGGTCTTTTGTGGTTTTATACAAATTTTAAGATTGTTTGTTGAAGCTCTGTGAAAAGTTCTGTTTGTATTCTGATAGGGAATGCATTAAATTTGTAGATTACTTTTGTGTAATATAGACATGTTAACAATATTTTTTCTTCCAATTCATGAACGTGAAATGTTTTTCCATTATTTGGTGTTATCTTCAATTTCTTTCATCAGCATTTTATAGTTTTCATAGTACACATCTTTTACCTCTTTGATTAGGCTTATTCCTAGGGATCTTATGGGTTTTGGTGCAATTGTGAATGGGATCAATTCCTTAATTTCTCTTTTTACTCTTCCTTATTGGTGTATAGGAATCAATCAAGGAGCACCTGGGTGGCTCAGTTGGTTAGGTGTTTGATTGTTGACTTCAGCTCAGGTCATGATATTATATTTTGTGGGTTCAAGCCCCACATAAGGCTCTGCACTGTTAGTGCATAACCTGATTGGGATTCTCTCTCCACCCCTCTCTCTCTGCCACTCCATAACTTTTATTCTCTCTCTCTCAAAACAAATAAATACACGTTAAGAAAAAGAAATCAGATTTCAGTATTGTCCATCACCTGATGAATGGATAAAGAAGATGTGGTATAT
This sequence comes from Mungos mungo, assembly GCA_004023785.1. NCBI lineage: Eukaryota > Metazoa > Chordata > Mammalia > Carnivora > Herpestidae > Mungos > Mungos mungo. The sequence continues at coordinate 298 of PISW01014333.1, read as the reverse complement.
GTACACAATGGAGTACTACATGGCAATGAGAAAGAATGAAATCTGGCCATTTGTAGCAAAGTGGATGGACCTTGAGGGTGTCATGCTAAGTGAAATAAGTCAGGCAGAGAAGGACAGATACCTTATGTTTGCACTCATCGGTCTAACAGGAGAAACCTAACAAAGGACCATAGGGAGGGGAAGGAGGAAAGAGAGTTGGGGAGAGAGAGGGACATAAACCATGAGAGACTATTGAATACTGAAAACGAACCTAGGGCTGAAGGGGGAGGGGCCGGGGGAAAGGGGTGATGTTCATGGA
>PISW01014332.1:0-21623 GCA_004023785.1 Mungos mungo | reverse complement strand
GACCACACTGACTTAAAGCTGCAACCTGTCCCCACCTCCTAGTAGGCCGCTTCCTACTTCCTTCCCTACTTTCTTTTCCTTTATAATTCTCTTTACCTTCTAATATACAGTATACCTTACTTACTGAGTTTATTATGTGCTTCTCAATTTTTGAATGTAAGCTTTATGAGAGCAGTGATTTTTGTCTGTTCTGTACTTCCGTTTTCTCAGTACTTAGAATAGTGCCAGGCATATAGTAAGCACTCTATAAATACTTGTGAAAATGCATGGATGCCCTTACAGGAGAGGTCCTCATATTAAAAGGCAGAAAATCATAACTGGAAATGCCCAGTTTCATGCAAATTGGTGGTCTTGATTTCTAATCCCTATCTGTTTATCCTCACCTCAAACGCAGGTCTCAATCCTCACAGCTGCCTGGTACTGCCAACTTCCAAAGCACTTTCACACCATTGCCTCCAGAATCCTGTGAGCCAGGTATCTGAGCCCCACAGGGTGGAGGGGATACCAAGAATGATAGATGGAATGTCCACATTCTAATCCTCACAACCTGAGAATATGCTATAATACGTGGCAAAAGGGACTTTGCAGACGTAACTACAGTTACAGATCTTAAGATAGGGAGATCTTTCATGTGTCTATTATCCATCTACACGTCTTCTTTGGAAAACTGCCTGTGCATGTCATCTTCTCATTTCTTCACTGGATTATCTGGGTTTTGGGGTTTTGAGTTTGAGAAGTTCTTTATAGATTTTGGATACTAATCCTTTATGTGATATGTCATTTGCAGGTATCTTCTCCCATTCTGCCAGTTGCCTTTTAGTTTTGTTGATTGTTCCTTTCCCTGTGCAGAAGATTTATCTTGAAGTCCCAGGAGTTCATTTTTGCTTTTGTTTCCCTTGCCTCTGGAGAGGTGTCTAGTAAGAAGTTTCTGTGGCCGAGGTCAAAGAGGTTGCTGCCTGTGCATTCTCCTCTAGGATTTGATGGTTTCCTGTCTCACAGTTAGGTCTTTTATCCATTTTGAGTGTGAGTGTGTGTGTGTGTGTGTGTGTGTGTGTGTGTGTATGGTGTAAGAAAGTGGTCCAGTTTCAATCTTCTGCATGTTGCTGTTCAGTTTTCCCAACACCATTTTTGTGGAAGAGACTATCTTTTTTTCCATTACATATTCTTTCCTGCCTTGTTGAAGATTAATTGACCATATAGTTGTGGGCCCATTTCTGGGTTCTCTGTTCTGTCCTTTTGATCTATGTGCCTGTTTTTGTGCCGTACCATACTGTCTTGATTACAGCTTTGTAACACGTCTTGAAATCCGGAACTGTGATGCCTCCAGACTTGGTTTTCTTTTTCATTATTACTTTGGCTATTTGGGGTCTTTTCTGGTTCCATACACATTTTAGGATTGTCTCTTCTAGCTCTGTGAAGAATGCTGGTGTCATCTGGATAGGATTGCATTGAATGTGTAGATTGCTTTGGGTAGTATTAACATTTTAGCAATATTTGTTCTTCCAATCCATGAGCATGGAATGCTTTTCCATTTCTTTGTGTCTTCTTCATTTCTTTCTTAAGTGTTATATAATTTTCACCATATAGATCTTTTACATCTTTGCTCAGGTTTATTCAGGTATCTCAGAGTTTTTGGTGCAATTTTAAATGGGATCAATTTCTTGATTTCTCTTTCTGCTGCTTCATTATTGATGTATAGAAATGGGCAGAGGACATGAATAGACACTTTTCTAAAGAAGACATCCAGATGGCTAATAGACACATGAGAAGATGCTCAACATCACCCATCATCAGGGAAATAACAAATCAAAACCACAAGAAGATACCACCTCTCACCTATCAGAGTGGCTAAAATTAACAACTCAGGAAAACAGCAGATGTTGGTGAGGATGCAGAGAAGGGGAACACTTTTACACTGTTGGTGGGAACACAAACTGGTGTAGCCACTCTGGAGAACAGTATGGAGGTTCCTCAAAAAGTTAAAAATAGAGCTACCCTATGACCCAGCAATTGTACTACTAGGTATTTATCCAAAAGATACAAAAATGCTGATTCAAAGAGGCACACGCACCCCAATGTTTATAGCAGCACTATCGACAATAGCCAAAATATGGAAAGAGTCCAAATGTCCATCAACTAATGAATGACTAAAGAAGATGTGGCATATATATACAATGGAATACTACTCAGTGATCAAAAAGAATAAAATCTTGCCATTTGCAACCACATGAATGGAACTAGAGTGTACTATGCTAAGGGAATTAAGTCAGTCAGAAAAAGACAAATATCGTATGATTTCACTCATATGTAGAATTTAAGAAACATGACAGGTGAACATAGGGGAAGAAAAGGAAAAGTAAATAAGATAAAAACAGAGAGGAAGGCAAACCATAAGATACTCTTAAATATAGAGAACAAACAGGGTTACTGGAGGTGAGGTGGGGGGGGGATGGGCTAAATGGGTGATGGGCATTAAGGAGGGCACTTGTTGGGATGAGCACTGGGTGTCATATGGAAGTGTCGAGTCACTAAATTCTATCCTGAAACCAATGCTAGTGTATGTGAACTAACTTGAATCTAAATAAGAAGTTAATAAATAAAAATAAATGTCAAAAAAGAAAGATAGGAAGTTTAGCCTGATTTACCCCGGTGAACACAATCTAATCGCATGAGCACTTAAAAGCGGGGCACTTTCTGTAGCTGGAAGCAGGAGACATGTAGCTGAAAGATCAGAGATTCCAAACGGGAGAAAGACTCTGCACTTGCCGTTGCTGGCTTCCCCCCCCCCCCCCCCCCAGCTTTTTTCAGAAGGACTCAGGATATTACCAGAAGAATATTACCTAAATCAGTGCTAGAAAGAAAAAATACATAGGTTGTTAATAAGTTCATCTTTTCTGGAAATGCTTAGAGCACACATGAATTAATAATTCAAGTCTTAGCATCCAAACTTCCAGGCAACTTTGGGTTTTTTCCACGCCCAGATTTACTGAGATATAATTGACATGCAGCACTGTGTACATTTAAGGTGCACAAAATATTGATTTGATAGTTACGTTATTGTAAAATGATTACTGCTGTAGAGTTCATTAACACCTCCCTCACGTCACATAATTACCATTTCTTCTTAGTGGGCGGAAGATTTAAGACCTACTCTCTCAGCAACTTTCAAAAATATAATACAGCAGAGTTGACTATAATCACTATTCTGTGGATTAGGTTCCTGGATACCACTCATCTATCTTCCCGCTGGAAGTTTGGACCCTTCAACCAACATTCCCCTCCCCCGACCAGCCCCTGGTAGCCGCTCCTTTACCCTTTATTTCTAGTTCAATTTTTAAGAATTCCACATGTAAGCGAGAACACAGCACGATTTGCCTTTCTCTGTCCGGTTTATTATAACATGTATGCATGTATAATGACATATACGGAGTCTTCTCTTTATCCATGCACGCACTGATGGACACTCTGGTTGTTTCCATGCCTTCGCTATTGTGAATAACGGTGCAATGAGCATAGGGGTGCATATGTCACGGCCAGGGAATGCAGGTGGCCTCCAGAGGTGAAAACAACCTCCATCTGAGAGCCAGCAAGGACACTGGGACCTCAGTCCTACTGCTACAAGGAACTTAATTCTGAGTGAGCCTGGAGGCAGATTCTCCCCCAGACCCCCTGCATCAGAGCCCCGCCTGGCCAACACCTTGGTTTTGGCACCATGAGCCCATGATCAGAGACTCCACCTGTGCCCAACTGGACTTCTGCCCAAACTGTGAGATAACAAATGGGTGTTATTTTAAGCCGCGAAAGGCTGTGATAATTTGTTATGACAGCAATGAAAAGCTAATACACCAGGTAGCTATTCATCACTGAGTGATCAGGGACCCTGAAATATTTGTGACACGAGGGCTTTCTTCCACCCAAGATTCAGGCCCACTTTGAGAGGTACAGCATCTCTCAGCTTTCCAAAGATGTCAAACCGATGCTTCGAACTATCATTAAAACACCACTTTCTTTTGATTCCCCCGGTGTCAGAAATTTAAATGAACCAAAATAGCGGAGGTTATCCTGTATCTTTTTTTCAGGTTGTGGGGGAAACATTTTAGAGACTTTTCCTCTGCATGGGCTGGGCTGGGTTTAACTAATGGTCTGATTTTCTGTTAAGCTTCAGGGGAAGGGAGAAATGGCTGCTTTCATAGAATTAGTAAATGCCACCAAAACTAAAGGTCAAACCAAGTTGACATTAAATACAGTATTTCCAGTGGGACAATGCGGGAGCTTGAAAGAACGGATCTCGCAAGCCCCTGCCATACCTATCCTCTGAGCCCGTTTTGAGTGCTAATGGAATCCAGTTAAACTCTTTGTCAGTCCCTGGCCTTTCCCACCTGCGACCTATATTAGCCACAATAAGTCTGTTTTCACAGACAAAGCCCCCTTGGTGACCGACGCGGAGAAAGGCAGTGCAGCGGGTTCCATGCCACATATGCTATATTCGCTCCTGCTGGCTTCTCAGGGACCCCCGGCCCCACCAGCTCGCAGGGTCGCTGGGAGCTGGAACTTGTTTATCCTTTCATGTGGCTTTGGGGGACAGTGAAACAAAGCAGGGTGGACACAGGGCAGATTGCAGCTGGGCTGAGTTTGCAGAGGAAATGAAAGCTTGGACTAGGGGCCTGGTAACCCGCGAGCTTGAGGAAGCAGAGGAAGTCAGGCAAGTAGGGCGCTAGGCACAGACTTGGGAACCAGGCGATTGTAGGTGTGAATCCCAGCCCTACCATTTATTAGCTCTGTATCCTCAGGTGTGATTTTAACTTAGCTGAGCCTCGGTCTCCTCATCTGGAAAATGGGGATAGTATTAGGTTAAACATAAGATCGGGGCAGCTGGGTAGCTAGGTCGGTTAAGCATCCAGCTCCTGATTTCAGCTCAGGTTGTGATCTCACAGTTGTGGGATCAAGCCCGGCGTCAGGCTCTGTCTGCACTGACAGTGTGGAGCCTGCCTGAGATTCTCTCTGTCCCCCCTGGCCCATCCCCTACTCACCCACCATCTCTCTAAAATTTTTTTTTAAAGATAAATGAAGTTACATACCTTCCTTATTGCAGTGTATTCTGTTACCCTCAACCCACTTTATTTTGATTCATTGCACTGATCGCCATCTGACATCAACATATTTACATATTTGTTGTTGAATGTCTTCTCCCTACCAGGCAGAATGTAAACCCTGTGAGGGCAGGGACTTTCCTTGTTCACTGCTGCATCCACAGTGCTGAGAGATGAGAGGGAGCAGAGCCTTCTGGTTAAGAGCAAGGGGTCCATGGGACGCCCGGGTGGCTCAGTCGATTAAGCATCCAGCTTCGGCTTAGGTCGTGATCTCATGGTTCGTGGGGTCAAGCCCCGCGTCAGAGCCTGCTTCACAGTCTGTGTCTCCCTCTCTCTCTGACCCTCCCCTGCTCATGCTATCTCTCTCTATCTCTCAAAAATAAATAAAAAACATTAAAAAAAAAAAAAGAGCATGGGGTCCAGAGCCAGATTGCTGGCTTCTGTCCCAGACTTGCAAACCACTAGCTGTGCGGACCTGGGAAAATCATTTCACCTCTCAGTGCCTCACTGTTCTCATATGTAAAATGGGGATAATCGTAGAACCTCCCTCAAAGGATTATCCCAAGGATTGAGCAGCTACTTCCTGAAAAGTGCTTGGGGAAGTGCCAGGCACACAGTTAATACTCAGTCCAAGGTTAGCTAATGATGAATGATAATAATACTTGGCATATTGTGTGCAATGCTCCAGCGCTGGCTGAATGAGTGGCAGATATTTACAAAGCTCTTGGAACTATGCCTAGCGCAGAGGAGGGTCTCAATAAATGAGACTACACAGCAGTGTGCAGGTGGATGTTTCACAAGTGGTTCTCAGAGGGCAGGAGGCTGATTTGGGGCATTTGCTGGTGTGAGCTACCACCCCGATGTCACTGAGCAGGTGGGGAGAGATGCCCCCAGTGGCGCCCTGTTGTAGACTGTTTCTACCATATACATGAGGACATAGACAATAATAAAACTATTAGGAAGTGGAGGGTTTTTTGTATTTATCACCTTTGTTTTAATATAATCTAATTGTGATTTTCCTAATTGAGTTCACGTAATTTTCAGTAGCAGATTGTCTAGTTTCCTGAAAATTGAGCAACTGGCGGCTCAGAGCCAGTACAAGGTAACCCAACACGCAATGGCAGGATGCATGTGGCTCTTCTGACCACCCAAAGACACCCATTCTGTGCCTCCAAACAAATAGAGAAAGAATAGCATAAATGGGGGCGTAGCCATGTGGGGCAGCCTTCTCTCCCGGGCAAAGCATGGAGTCAGATCCTAGAGAGGAAATAAGTTGATCCATCTGGCAAACACTTGGCCAAACCAGGTGAAACGGGTCAAGTCCTAGGCCGTTGCCCTCGAAGGGACAGCCTTTCGAGGCTCCTTGACTGTGCTAGAATTTCATTATCTCCAATCCTGCCAGATGTTAAATGAGTCATTAGCCTAACCTTGGATATCTGTGGATCACATGGTCACTGAAGAGACTAGACTCCAGGTCTTTTTCTGGACGCAGGAGCAGAGGGGATGACCGAGAGAGGCAGCAGTGTTGGTGATCATTGTCAGAGTCATAATATGAGCCCTGGTCAGCTTTTCTATCCTCAGCTCTACTTTCAGGAAAAGGAAAGTTTGAGATCCAAAGAAAACTCAGTGTAGCCTGGTGATCTTTTTTTGCTCCACTGATTATAACCCCCAAGTAAGTTTCTCAATTCCCCTGAGCCATTTCTTGGATCAGGGCCCTTGTGGTCCTGCACGTGTCCTGTGAGCTCGGTGATTTACCATCCTGGTTCTTTAGGACTTTTCCTTTTTCAGCACTGAGAGTCCAGATCCTCCTAGTCCTGAGCAAACCAGGCCAGGTGCTCACCTTACTCTTAGCCCCCTAGACCCAGATTTCTGTAGCTTTTAGTCTGCTGGGAGAGCCTCAGACAATGATTCCAGAGGGTCCTTCAGATGAAGGTTGTGAAGTAGAAGCATGGATAGACCAAAGAGGTCAAGAATTAAAGGTAATAACCTCTTAGTTTGGGCTTCTATAACAGCATATCAAAGACTGGGCAGCTTAAATAATAAATATTTACTTCTCATAATTCTGGAAGCTGGAAGTCCAAGAACAAGGCACCAGCAGATTCAGTGAGAGCCCACTTCCTGACTTGAGATGGCCATCTTGCTGTATCCTCTCATGGCAGAGAACAGAGAGAACAACAAAGCAAGTTCTCTTATGTCACTTCTTTTATGGGCATTAATCTAATTCATGAAGCCTCTACCCGCATGGTTAATTGCCTCTCAAAGGCACCACCTCCTAATACCGTCACATTGTGGGTTTAGGATTTCAATGAGGGGCACATAAACATTTAGTTCATGACAGATGTCATAGAGACATCACTGCAAGTCCTCACCATTGCCAGGGGATGCCCTGTCATGGTCCATAAAAGCCAACAGAGGCACCTTGGAGTAGAAAAGGACATTTCAAATTGGACAGAAGCACAGCCTTGCTATGCCATTTCTTCCTTTTCTTCGGGATCAGTCCTGCCCATGAACGTGGAAATCTGGGATATTTGGAGCAGAGGAGAAATGCCTTTGTTGAGAGCAATAACGCTCAGGGTACCTCCATGGGCTCCCCACACCTGGACCATGTAAAGATTGGGGACAAAGACTTATCTGAAAGGAGTCAGTAGAGTTTGAGGTGGTTTTCAAACCCCCACCAGAGAGATCAGACAAGGCAAGTGGCCTGCCACAGGATCATAGCCAAATCCCAAGCCCTGCACCTTCCCACCCATTTCTCTTCTTAGGCTCCTTCAAGAGCCACACAAACTCCTTATCCTTGCTTCTGGCTCACCATGATCTACTTACTCAACAAGTGCCTCAGAGACAAACTCCTCCCAAAAACTTTTGGTACAAGAATTTGTCACTATGGTTTTTATTTCTAAAAATTCTGTTTGGCTACTTTTCAAACTCACCTATTCTTTTTCATTCTGACTGCTTCTTTCTTGTCTTATGGGTCCTACTCCTTTCTGGCAGCTGAGTGTGGTATGCACTCATGGTATGGTGCAGAGGACAGGTGCCTACCAAGTAATTGATCTAGATCATCAACCAACACAAGTAGTCTCTGAAAGGAACTAAACCAGTAACACAGACAAACATTAATTCTGAAGCATGAGGGAGATAGAAAGTTATTTCTCTTTCTGGCGGTCATCTGGGTTAGTGGGTAGTTCTGATCCACACATACAGTTATTGAAGAACCAAGTTGCCTTCTATCTTCCTTTTGGTTGAATTCTAGGACATTGTCCTCTTGTGCGTGGTTGAAGCTGGGCCACCACATCTGAGTTGCAGCTGTGTGAAAGGGAAGGAGGCATGGAGGAGAAATCCCTACAATCATCAGGTACCAGTGGGAAGTGACACCCACTTCTGCTCACATGCTACTGGAGAGAACTGAGTGAGCCACATGGCCACATCTAACGATGAGAGGCTGAGAAGGGTAGGATGGTGGGGGAGTCATATGCCCGGCTCTCAGCCCATCACTCTGGAGGAAGGAGGCCACAGATTCAGCTGGACAGCTTCAGTCTCTGCCATAGGGGTTAGGAGGTGAATGGTTTCTTGGGTCTGCTCTTTCAAATCTGGCTCCATCACTCCATTACTCCTATGTAAGCATATAGAAAGTGCTTACAACAGTGCTTGGCATAACATAGTCAGAAGTGTAATCTTAAAGTGTCATATCTTATAGTCTTTTTAACACTATTTAATCTTCTCTAAGTTTTAGGGTATTAAACACTTTTTGAACACCTTTTTCTCATGAAAGTTGTTTCTGGATGTGGCCTCTAATTTTTTTTTTTTATTTCAAGCTCACCAGCAGCACAGATTATTTCTTTCGACTCTCACATGTCCAGGACTGTAAATTCATCACTAGAAAAGTGACCTCTGACAGGACCCTAATGTGTTTATTGGTTGGGTCAGTTATCATATCCATTTCTCAGATTGGCAAACTGGTATTCTGCACTGTCCAGGTAATTTTGACTGAATATTCTAGAATGATTCATACTTAGAATTGTGGTTTCTCTAAGGTGATGTTATTTCTGTGGAGGGTCTCAAACAGATAGCAAGGTCCCCAGATCATCTAGTGTGCCCTTCTAGGAAGGGACAGCCTTCGAGGCTCCTAGTTAGATCGCAGGGGATTCCCTTAAAACCCACATCTTGTGCAGTCCTGAGATCTTCCTTCCTATTTCCAGGTAGGCAATAAAATCCTCACCTGGTCCTGAAAGCTTTTATCTAGATCCTCTCCCCTCTGCCTTCCCCTTCTTCTCAGCTCTGACTATTCTCCTTTTTTTTTAAGTTTACTTATTTATTTATTTTGAGAGAGAGAGAGAGGTAGAGAATCCCAAGCAGGCTCTGCTCTGTCAGCAAAGAGTCCGAAGTGGGGCTCAAACTCACAAACCTTGAGATCATGACCTGAGCCGAAACCAAGAGTCAGCCTTTTAATCCACTGAGCCACCTAGGCGCCCCCAGCCTGACTATTCTAGCATTAGCCCCCATCTACTGCTCAAGTTTCCTGGTCCTCTTTTTTTTTTTTTCTGACACCTAGGAATTTTCTTCTCTTCCTTTAAGATATAGCTTTTTAAAATACATAGCTCAGCTACATATTTAAATAAATTTTTTAAAAATGCTTTACTGAGCATTTCTGTGTGCTAAAAGGGGGAGGGGTCTTCTACATCTGCTCTGTCTGCCACATTCTTCACAAGTTTGTTCTATTGCCATGAGACAGAGAAAGAAGAACTTCTGGGGAGAGCTCGGTGTGTGTGTTTGAAAGGACTATGTGAATACGCTGCTGCACTGGGGGGGCATGAGAGATAAGAGAGGTAATCCTGACCCACCCACCACCCACAGGTGGTCCTGTACTGTGACGCCCTTCCCGCACCCCGGGCAAGAGAGATGGTTTTGCTTCCACATTCTGGGTTCAGTCTGATAAACCAGCCATGACAGACGGAAAAGGGTTTAATGAACGCTTTTGGAGTGAAGGCCCTAAAATCACAGGAATTGAGACCAGAAGAAAGACAAAGACAGCAAGGCAAGGGGCCTCAGTGTCTGAGGGCCAGACACTAGACTAAATAGACTTGGGCTGTGGCCCGTAAGTGCTGAAAGGTGTGACCAGAGGGGCACTGAGCACTGAGGCCTCTGACAACTTCAGGCCAGGCTCCTCACCCTGCCTGGGCTTTGAGGCCTTGCTCTGTGGCCTCAGCATCCTCCCCCACTCCATCCCACTGCACCCCACAACTGAGGAACCCTAGGAGTCCCCGACCTCCAGGGCCACAGGCTAGAATGGGACGAGAAGACACCCGCTGCACTTTGTTAATAATAACCATTACTGCTCATGCAGCACTTTACAATGCACAGAACATAATGTTTAAACAAGCATTTTACAACAATCCTGGGGGTGAGTATTCTTAGTTTTATTCTGCTCACTGCCTCAGATTTAGCACAACTCTGCCGGGAAAATGAGTGGAGGGTAAAAAACTGATTTATATTTTTCTGAAGTTGTATTCTTTCCTTATATCCATCCTTACTATGTATAATTTTATATGATCAAAAATATTCAAATCCCAGGCTAAACTTTTTGCATTTGGATTACTTCACAAACTTCAAAGTCTTGAAAGAAAGAAAGAAAGAAGGAAAGAAAGGCTACTTGGCTTACATTCACTTAAACAAAAAAAGGACTCACCCAAGCTATTTCTTCAGAACCAAGACTGTGCCCTAAAGGCCACTTTCCACTCTTGGGTTAAAGGCAGCAAAATGCCAGTAGTCTCTTGTCAGTTTCAAGCCAAGAGGGTTCCAACATTTTGACGTGAAATCCCAAAGCACCTCACTACACACTTGAGAATTTTTAAAAGTGCAAAATCCAGGGCAGTTATGTAACCCATTTGTTCTATTATAATTTTCATTTTACAATTGGAGAAACTGAAATTTAAAAGGGTCCATTTCATTATTGAGTGCTGGCGAGCCTATGTTTTACAAATGGGCAAATAAGGCTGGGAGAGATTGAATGGCTCACCGAGGTCACACGCAAAGAGAATGGGAAAGTCTGCACCTGAGCCCAGTCAGACCTTTTGATCAATCACTAAGAGCGAATTCAATAGTAGGTCAAAGGATGACTTTGAGGGCCATGTGTGTGTGATGGGCCCATTTCTTCTTGAACCAAACCCATAACTGTGAAATTTCAAATATTGCTTAATATACACAGAAAAATAAAGGCTTGGGGTATCAAACCATAGGAAGCATTCTCTGCTGTAAGTTTGCAAACCACACTCAAAAGCCACCAATCCAAAAAGCTGATGCTGTTATCCTCTCCCATGCTCCAGGCCCTGGGTTGGTGGCTCTGGCTTGTGGCTCCAGATCATGATGGAGGGACCCCAAGTCTGGCAGGTGTGTTATTTTGACCAGGCTAAAGTGGCCTGGAACACAACATGGATCACTTCCCAGCATCTCCCAAGAAACATACAGTCCCTAATGCAACATCTATTGAGTCCTAGTAATGCACCATCCCTGTGCTAGACCCCGGGGGGAATCAGCAGAGAGCGAGGCAGGGAAAAGGCAGAAAGATGAGCGAAATGAGCATGGTGTTGTATCTTTGTTTTTAAAAAAAGCTTGCTATTCAGTTGGGGAGACAAGACAGCTCCACAGGGATGTTTAACAAGACAAAATATAGAAGGAAAGTCCCAAAGGAATATCCATAGTGGGTGAGGGTTGTCAAGGTAGTTCAAAGATGACAAACAGCATTGGGAAGAGCATGTCAGACCATCTGGTTATGAGATCGGCCAAAGATTTGCTGTAATCTTGCTACAAAAGACATAGCCTCCAGTAGATCAATCCAAAGACTCCCTATTAGCAAGAAAACTGTAGAGGAAGAGAGAATATGTAGATAATCATCATTTGACTAGATACAAAAGGATGTTCAGTTGAAGGTCACTAGACATTTAACTGACAGTCAGCTGGGTGGGTGGGTGAGTGGGTGGTTAGTTTTCTCAGAGTGAGTCTTAATCTCGTTATACTTTCCAGAAAATAGGTTAAGCATTTTATCAGAAATGTTAATTTCTTCCCACAACCAGATTCTGAACTTCATCTCACTAAAAATTCTGTTCTAGTCTACATCTAGGATAATTTTTCTTTACACCGTCACATCTGTGCCTTTCATGGCCTTGTCTGCCCCTATAAGGCAACAAAAACCACAGAACTCAATTTATATTGGGTTAGATTTGCTGTCAGAGCCCAGCTCTGGACATGAACATTTACTCTCTGAAGGAGAAAGATTATCCCAATTAGCTTATTCTCCTGGAAAAAACATATAGGTGTAGATCCAGGCTCAGCTGTGTCTAAAACTTGTACTATTTGGGGGGAGGGGTACTCTTTAAGAAAAACGATGAAATTATGATTATATAATTAGATATAAAATGCATACTTATTTAGGATGAGAAAAGAAATCACAAAAATTCTTGGATGGTTGGAAATTTGGGTCCTTTTCTTCAGAAACCTCTTCCCCAAAATTGTTGCATAGGAATGCTTTCCAAGTGCACCAGAGACCCTGAAGATCAAGATTGATTTACTTCCTCCTCTAAGTTTACTTAGAGCCTGCCAGTGCCCACACTTCATACTCTGGGCAGTCAACACCCAACCACCCCACCCTGGCATCACTCATTGACTACAAATGATAAAGAAAACCAAGGGTTTTACTCAGTGCATGGATTCAACAGACAGCCGTTGACCACTTTTCTGTGCTAGGCTTGAGCTGAGATGGAAACAAGTTTTCTGGGCACTGAACGTAACATCTAAGCATACTTTGAACAAGTGGAGTGCATCACATCATCTGCTTGACAGAATTTACTAAGAATTGCCTGTATGCCGGGCCTGAGCCAAACAACCCCACAAGGTCGACACAATTGTTGCTCCCATTTTGTAGATGGGAAAAGTGTGGTTCAGAGAAATGAAGTAAAAATTCCATGGTGGAGCATGGGGGTTAACCCTAAGTCTATCTTCAGAATCCGAGGCCTTATCCACACTCCACGTGTTCATCCTCTAGTAGCGCCTTCTGTTTACAATGCACACATGCACACACGAGTATAATGGATCATGTGTGTCTACCTTTTACAATTTATAAAGGATTTTTACATATACCGCATCAGCCATCTTTCCAACAGCTCTGTGAAAAATATGGGAGACCGTGGGGGAGAACCCTGGGCCCCCATCTTGTTTTCCAGCTGTGGGACCTTGGATAAATCATGTCCAGTAGTCATGTAAGAGGCTGGGTTTAGGCCTTTCTGTAACCCAAGAGCTCTGGCATCCTTTGATTTTGTATGACTTCCAACCTGGACCTCACATGCCTCCCCACAGGCCCTAACTTATTGAGCTCTGAGAAAATCCAGAGCAATCTGGCCAAATGCCCCCAGAGTTCAACAGCGGCCTGCCGATAGCTTTCTGAGCCCTATCTTTGTAGACTAGAGTGCCTCAGGGGCAGGACGCTGGGCATAGTGCACATGGGAGTCCAGCCAAAAGAAAGGCTTTACCTCAAGACAGTTCTTTCTGCCTTTGCCCAACCTTCTTGGTGGCTAAAAAGAACTTCAGCCTCTGACCACTGGAGCCCATTAGCAACCCCTGTCTGGACCACATTCCAGGCTTTGCTGTTCAAGTGACTGGAGACACAGGTGGTGAGGGCTCTACAAGCAAAGATCGAGCAGCCCATGATAACCCTGAGGGACAGGGAGGGGTCCAAGATTCCCAAACTGCCTTTTAAGGAAAGAAGAAACGAATTCCTAAGAACAACAACAACAACAACAAACAAAATATCCAACATTCTCTTTATAAAATTCTTTCCCTTCATTTAATTTTTCTTGTTTTAGGATTACATCTCAGTTTTTCCTTTCTAAAAAAATATTTTCTATTTAATTCATCTCTATTTCTCAACTCTTCTAATCCAGGCTCATAAAGGACTTCAGGGGATGGGCAGTCCCCTAAGAGTATGATCAGATGTCAAGGAGAGTCATGGTCTTGAAAAAGGCTGGCAGCCCTTGGCCCCAGTTGTGTGGAGCCAGGAGCAGAGAGTTTTAAAATCCTGCGGTGGAGCGATGTAGAGCAGGTACGTCAAGAGCCTTTCTTCTGAGATCATAAGCAAATGTTTCAATTACAGAATGTGCTTTTATAAAAATGGACTTACGTGCCAGTGAGGTCAAAAAAGGCAATACTTGTTTAAAATCCTTGAAATAATTAAATTGAGGAGAGGAATAGAAGTACATTAATTAGTTGTAAATTTCCTATGCGCAAAGCCCCAGGTCTGCAGTTAGTCTAGACACTTGTCATTGGAAATGATTTAGCTACAGCAACTCTGAGGAATCACCCCACCCCCTCTCAGACACGTAGTGGCCATCACAGCCCCCATTTGATCAATTCTGAAATCATAGGACTCTGGAATTCTGAGTTCTGTCTGCCCTCTTTCAGCAGCCTCCTGGCTCATTTACGAGACTCTTTGCCTACAATCTACTTGCACATTTTTGCCAGTAACTCTTCCTTTAAATTTTTTTAAATGTTTATTTATTTATTTTGGCACAGGAGGGGCAGACAGAGAAGGAGAGAGAGAATTCTAAGTAGGATCCGTGCTGTTAGGGCAGAGACCAATGTGGGGCTTGATCTCATAACCCGATGGTGAAATCATGACCTGAGCCAAAATCAAGAGTTGGACCCTTAACTGACTGAGCCACCCTGGTGTCCCTGTCAGTAACTCCTCCTAAAATAATATATAATTCTAATACTCAGAAAACTTTACTAGTCCCCCTTATTCACAGAATGAAACACATTTGGTGTTTTCCCCTCTTCATCTTTTCCCCCCAGTTTCTCACATTTTCCAATCCAAAGTTCCTATTCCTTGTTTTTCTCTCAAGAACTTTTCTCTAGTCAATCTGCCCCACTTGTTGTCACTCAAACCCACCAAGCACCTCCCATGCCCACACCTTTTGGCCATGATCCTTTCTCCAGTGCCTTGTCTCATCTTCTGAAACTGGTTCCCCAGCTTCTTTGATCTCCTTCTCTCCTCCATGGGTCTCTCCTAGAGCTGTCCCAGTTTCCATGACTCTTCTGACTGACATCTTGACCACACCCTACTCATCTCCTATGTTCTTGTATTGTGTTCTAGTTTCCTTTGACTTGTGATGCCTTCTCTCCCTGGGATGCCATGAAAGTCCCCGGAGGACAGGAAGTTATGTGCAGTCATTCTGAAATCCCTGCCGTGTTGGATGCAGTGTTTTGGACATGGTAGAAACTCTGTATTACTTGAGAACTCAGCACAGGTTTCAGCAGATCTGCTTGGATTCAAATCCTCCCTCTGCTGTTTAAAGACCATGTGTCCTTAAGTTATTTAGCTCTGAAAAGCTTCTGTTCTTGACTTGTAAATGGAAACTGCTGTAGCACCCACCACAGAGTGGAGCAGTGAGGATTGTGTGAGATAAAGCGTCCTATTCAGGATAGTCGGATACACAGTACTCAGTGCAGGTGAGCTGCTGTTACCCTCCAGACCAACACAAGTGCTGTTACTGGAATCTAAAATGCGAAAATTTAGGTAATCCTGAGACGAGTATTGGGCCATCTGTTAAGTGAAGATGGCCCCTTAGAACCAACACAGTGGTGAGGAAGCCCTCTCCAACACATGTATAATAGGGGAGAACTGTAACTTCGACCCTGTAGATGTGTGTGTGGAAATTTCAGATAAAACAACTGGGTAAACCAGAACTGGATTAATAAGGCTGCCTCAAACCAGTGATTTCCAACCAGTCAATTGTCACGTTCAAGTAGTCAAGTGAGACGACCCTTTGTCCTCCAATATCCATGGAGCTCTCCGTAGGTACCTTCATGTGTCTTTTCCGCATCCCTCCCAATACTCTCAGTTTTCCATAAGCCTGTCAGTCCCCATGCGACCCGTGTCTACCTCAACTTCCTGGGACCACTCTACCTATCACTGAGTATAAGACTTCGAGAAAATAAAAGTATCTTCTCATTAGGAGGACTTGGAGATGCTGCATTAGAGTCAAGAGCCTGGAGCACCCCCTCTAGTAAAGGATAACACAGAAGCTGGTCTCCCAGGAAGTGGTGAGTGGTTTTTTGCCTCTCCTGTTACTCTTAGCTCCCATCCCGCAGTTGTCCCGTAGACAATGGAAGTAGCATCTCTAACTGTAATGAAATGTCACTGTGGAAACTTCCTGTCATGCACACTCTTTGCTCTGCTACCACCGCGGCTCTCACAGGGTGAAGGAGGTGCAGGTCCTGCACCACATTTTAATATGTCATCAATGCAGGGCTCCTGGATGGCTCAGTCGATTAAGCGTTGGACTTCTGCTCAGGTCATCATCTCGCAATTCATGGGTTCAAGACCTGCCTCGGGCTCTGGGATGACAGCTTACAGCCTGGAGCCTGCTTCAGATTCTGTATCTTTCTCTCTCTCTCTCTCCCTCTCTGCCCCTTCCCTGCTTGCACTCTCTGGCCCTCTCTCTCTCTCAAAAAATAATAAAAAACATAAAAAAAATTAATATGTCATCAATGCACTGTTTTCCATGCCAGGAGGTGACCTTGCCAAGATGGGCATCGTGTTTGTTAATAAATTAAAGCAGCATGTATCTGGCCCTGTCATTAGCGCTGGGAGGCAAATTTCCAAGCCATTTCCAAGACATGTTTTTGGAGCCTCGCATGGCCCATCTTCTCTGTGCAGAGTGGCAGAGAGCTTTTCTGAAACATAAACCAGCTTTTGTCCCTGCCCTGCCCTCAGCCTCTCACTGCTCAGCCAGAACTTCTCTTCAGCTCCATCTCCAGGTTATTAGACACAGAGAAGCAGAGCGAGGAAAGATCTAGGACTTGCGGTTTAGAAATGTTGGCTCACCATGGTTCTGGCTCCAGGAGAGCATCTATAAATGCAGCACTTGCTCACTGGCATAAGCAGAAGTCATATGAAGAGAGACATGAATGTCCAAGCTTGGTGATCATTGGGGAGACAAAGGGTCTCTCAGGAGCCACATGAAGTGCGTTTTCACTCCAGCAGTGCTACATCAGAATGCGCATGTCCTGAATTGGGTCTTCACATTCTCCCCAGCCAGGGACTCTTTTCCCTGTCAAGTTCCCAGGTGCATCTTTCTAAAGGCGACCATCCATTCCCTCAGGCATTGGACAGCTTGGTTTTCTTGGAGCCTTGGAAAGGCACTCAATAATCTTCTGTATTTCCCTGGCATGTTCTGCCTCCTCTTTACCAAATGTGGTTCTTTCGTTTCTCCTGAAATCAGGCTCACAGGTCACTCCCTCCAGGAAACCTTCCCAGATTTAACCACCCCCCATCTCTAATCACTTATTTGCTCTCACCTTCCAGCAGTCATGCGGTTTTGTGTTCAGTATGGATTCTGTCATTCTCCACCTGTTGATATGTTGTTAAGACTACAGATTCTTTATCCTTTATCTAAAACCTGTGGAGTTAAATGTGTTTCAGATTTTAGAACTTTTCAGATCTTAGAAATATAATAGAGGTTTGGGGTACCTGGATGGCTCAGTCAGTTAAGCATCTGACTCTAATTTCGGCTCAGGTCATGATCCCAGGGTCATGGGATGAAGCCTCATGTTGGGCTCTGTACTGACAGCATGAGTCTGCTTGGGATTCTCTCTCTCTCTCTAGATAAATAAACATAAAAATTAAAAAATATATATAATAGAGATTCTAGGATAGCACCCATAACCCAATATGTTAATATTTGTTCAATGAAACATGAATATTCACATGAAGAGGAAAACATTAAGATTATAATCAACTTCCTGTCAGCTCATGTCAGTTCAGTATTTCCAAAATGTGTATCTGGGCTGCTAATAATGGCCATCACTACCGACCCTCCCTCTGTGCTAGACACTCTGCTCTTGCATCACTCATTCAACCCCACAGCAGTGCCACACGAAGGAGGTGTTATCTTCCACAGGTGGCGGGTCAGGAAAGTAAGGGTCTGAGCCAGTAATTTGCCCACGGTCAAACCTCTAGAAAATAGAGGAACCAGCATTCAAACCCAAGCCTGCCTGGACCATAAGCCTGATGCTTAGTAGTTTTCATACCAAATGTGCTTCCTCTCACATTTCCAATAACAGCGTTCCATATGCAAAATGGAATATATAAATGCTTGCCAATGATGACAACAAACAAGGAGCATTTAATTTTTTTCATTTGTAATTCACAAGTTACTCTCGCCTCCTTCCAGAAAGACTGTAAAGTACTTAAAACGTCAGTCAGCTCGGTAAGGTGGGCACAAAGCCTCTGGAAGCCTGGATGTGACCAGAATAGGTGAAGGCATCAATAAATCTGTCAGCCGATAGGTCCCAATTAAGCAGTCAGGGTGGCCACGTGGGTTTAGCGCATATGCAATCAGTGGTGGACATTTAGAGCTCAGGGGATTTCACCTGAAGTCAAAATACTTTTTCTTTATTCCAGTTAGAAACACTATTTTATCTTTTTTTTAATGTTTATTTATTTTTGAGAGAGAGAGAGAGAGACCTTGAGCAGGAGAGGGGCAGAGAGAGAGGGAGATCCAGAATCTGAAGCAGGCTCCAGGCTCTGAGCTGTCAGCACAGAGCCAGACATGGGACCCTAACCCACAAACCGTGAGATCATGATCTGAACCAAAGTCAAACACTTAACCAACAGAGCCATGCAGGCTCCCTAAAACACTGTTTTAATTGTTTCCAGTTCTTTCTCCTGAAAACCAGATATTCCCCACAATACAGGGCTTGTGTTCTTCCATAGCAATAATCAGCCGCTGCCGAGAGGCAGCTTGAGTTGTGGGACACATTCCCCCAGACAGCCTTTGTCCCTCAGCCCCTACACTCCCGGAGGGTGAGGGAATTCGAGTCTGGGGACGCCGCATCGGCTGGAGTGGCCCTGCATCTGCTCCCTTGCCCGGCCTTGCTCCCCGAGGGCTGGCGGCCTGTTTACTGATGTGAGTGAGGCAGCCGGCTCGTGCAATTCTTCTGTCACCAGTCAAGGACCTGCTGCAAGGTGACACTGCAGGAGCCTATTTTCAGCACCATCACCATCACCAACTGGCAGCAAGGACAGAGACAGACAGACAGGCAGACAGAATTTGTGTGCGCCAGAAGCAAAGGAGATCTGAGCGGGTAAAGGACAGCTATCGGGCTGTGGACCCAGAAGAAGGCAGAAGTAGTCCAGCTCCTAAAAGGAACAGTGTCTCATGTGCAGCAGAAGCACAGAACCTACCGAGGTCACTTCCTGAAGCCAGGCTCCACGACCCTTGAACGGAAGCCGAGAAAAGCAACAGCAAAAGGTGGCTTGGGGCCACAACTTACACAACGTTCTGTGATCAGAGGGCCTCCATGAACTAGTGCCCCACCAGGACAGGCCCTCAGCCACCTGCTGGCGCCCTGGGTTTCCCAGTTTCCAAGAAGACCACCCCAAACCCATGTTTGCCAGTTTCAAGAGCTTTCTCAAGTTCAGTAAAGATACCTTGTATAGGTAAAAGCCCAGCAGAGTTTACGCTGGAATCGGCACATGAAGAGACACAAGTTCTCCTTTTCCTCCATGTTGGGAGCCAGACGTTTGCCCACCGTGGTCTGAAGCCCACTATACAAGAAGCACCTGCCTTCGGACCATCGATTCCTGGCGCCGAGTCCCTCACAGGGGACCTCTTTCTGGTTTGTTTATAGAACTCTCCGGAAGGCTCTTGGGAAGAAATAGAAAGGTGGCAGTAAGATCCGGGCAATCCATCATGCCAAAGCTTATGGGGGGCACGTGGGCAAAAGGACCTTGAACAGATTGGCCCATTTGCCAACTTAGAATGACAGCAGTGATGGCTGGACCCCTCGAAGCCAGCTCCGCTTGCCGCCCACACGCCCCAACTCTGGGGACTGATGTCCGAGCAAACATGCCCTCCTGTCAATGTTGCGCACTAAGTGGAGGCAATTATTTTGCTAGTCTTGTGAAAATTTCTGAATTTTCCAGATCAGCTCGGTTTGCTGGGCCTGGGACAGAAAGCCCCACGGGGTCTGGTTCCCGGCATCTTGGGAGATGAGGTGCTGGCCATGTGTTCTTCTCCGGGAGCCAGAAATGTAAAGCATTCATGGTAATTGGCATCATTGTTTTGGTTTGGACCAGAGAGGCAAACATCCAATTTGAGATCAAATAAATGGATCCTGGGCCTGAGGAAACTTTTAAAATAAGATTCACTCTAGAGCAGTTTAAAAACTAGAAGGGAGAGCCAGCAAAATTCTGCCCATACTTGGGCTAAAAAAGAGAAGCCCCCTCCCAAGCTTCCCAAGGAGGGGGAACCCATCCATACCAGATGCTGTCTTACATTTACAGAAGCACTGCAACAGGCTTGGGGAAGAGAGAAGGATCTTATATAATTTTGACTCAAATGAAGATAAACAGAATTTAAATATACAGCACCAACGATTCCAGAATAAAGGCAGGTAACATTTCTTGAGTGCTTACTACGTGCTTGACACTGTTTCAAGTCCTTCATAATTGCACAATATTATCCATTCACTATTTGCCAAACAACAACAATAATAGTAATAGTAATAATAACAATAATGCCACCCAAACTATGAGGTAGCTGTTATTACTATCCCTGATTTACAGATGAGAAAACTGAGTAATAGTGAGTACGTGCTGATGCCAAGATTCAAACCAAGTATCTGACTCTAAAGCCTATGTGCTTAACTAAATCTGCCTAGAAAGTGGTCTTACAATACATTCTTCCAAAAAGGACTCCAGGATCTATGCATTTCACCTGCTATGAAGCACACTTTTTCCGTTCCCAATAGCTATTCCCGGCCTCGTCTTTATAGAATTTCACATTGTTTGAAAAGTAACATCTCAAAGCAAAAGGAACCCTCCTTCAGACCCCGGAGGTGAACTGTCATTGATCTGAGCCCCACAGAATAACCTCGTTTTCCTTTGGGGAGGACTGGAGGGCCCGTGGCACAGATCTAGCTCTGGAACTGGCAAAATTCTGCAGCAGGTGTCTGGAAAGGATTTTGCTCCCTGATAAACAGATACAGTGAGAAAGTCCACTGCATTTCCCCCCCTTTTTTGAATGTATGTAAAGCATGATGTTTGGAGGTGAGACACCAGTTTAGGTTTGTCAGCCTGTGGACAAAAAGCCAACTTGCTGAGGATGGCAGAGAAGAAAAGATTTTCAAAAGCCTGGGTGTCCAATGACAGATTGAGGCAACACACCAAACTTGGAAGCCCGTGTCTCCAGACTTCTCGACTTGCTGCATAGGATAATTATATATCTTTGTTGCTTAAGCCATTGTTCAGCATTCTGTCGCTCTGCATTCAAATGTATCCTAACTTACACTTGTATCCGTTGTCTGTGTGTAGACATATGTTACGTCTGTACATTTTTCACCTTTCTTCATTCCGGTTAACTTAAAGCTACTTGGCCAGATAAAACCAGTCTGTCAAGAAAGGAAAGGCATCAGAATTGGCAAGGAAGAAGTCAAACTTTCACTTTTTGCAGATGACATGATACTCTACATGGAAAACCCAAT
>PISW01014331.1:0-21609 GCA_004023785.1 Mungos mungo | reverse complement strand
CGTGCTGCGTGTCCCCGAGGTCCTGGGCCCTAGAGGAGCCCGTGCTGCGTGTCCCCGAGGTCCTGGGCCCTAGAGGAGCCCGTGCTGCGTGTCCCCGAGGTCCTGGATGAGCTGCAGGTTCCTGCTTCCCAGCCGTCAAGTTCTGCTGAAACACGGTGGGCGTGTCGGAGGCCCGCAGGCTGGAGCAGGGAGGTGACCTCAGCGCCTCCGGGAGGGGTGCGGGCACCCAGGCAGAGGTGTCAGGTGACGGACTGCAGAAGCAGCCCGCAGGGCAAGCGTGGGGCGTCCAGACCGTCCCCATCTATCTCAGAGAGTGCACTTAGCCTGTCAGTGGTGACGATCATTCGCGGGGCGGTGTGACTGCCACATCGAGAACAACTGGAGAGAACTCCCTGGGCAGGATCCCAGGCCTTGGTTATCTCCTACCATAAACCAAGACTGCTAAAAAATGTGAGGAATCTGCTCTAATGTGTCAACCAAGGTGAGAGGGGAAAAGCCATCTTCCACTTCTGACGATGCCCGACATGAGCTGGCACCTGGTGCCCGTCAGGCGGAAGATGAAAACCAAGAGGGAGCCAGGAAGGCGGACAGAAGGGCCACTTTGTCACCACCCCTCTGGCCCCTCCTCCACGCGTCCTTCCGAGTTTTCTCTCAGACAACCTGCCCTGTGTGTGGGGTGAGTAGCGGAGCCCTGGGGTCAATGCTTGGAGAAAGAGGACCCGGCCCTGGCGCCTGTGGGTCGTGGACCCTGCTGTGTGTGCCTGCGGTGTGACCTCCTCTGGGACTTCTGTCTCCTCATCGGTCACATGAAGCGTCTGAGCGTGATGTCCTCTCAGAACCTTGGTGTCTTCGTCGGTGCTCCTGAGAGCTCCCCACCTAACCTCTGGGCCCCGGCGGCGTTCCCTCTGAAGGGGACACCTCTGCACTCGCCCCCCAGACCCCTGGCCATGTGAGCAAAGGGCATTTGGCTTTTTGTATCCCAGAGAAAGGCTCCGGCTTTTGTGCACCGGTTCCTTTCACCTCGGGGTGTGGTGGTTGTGTTGGTGGGGATGAGTATGGGGGAGATGAAGGAGTCCTGTCCGCTTGTGCCCGGGGAGCACGCGCCTGCCTCCCTGGTGGCGGAGCAGGGTCTTTGCTGCCCTGGACCCAGCGGCTGGCACGGGAGCACTCGTCCGATCATTCACAGGGCACATCCTTGTTCGAGCCCGCGCCGTGCGCGCGCCTGTCGGGGAGCCCGCCCTGTGCACGCGCCTGTCGGGAGAGCCCGCCCTGGGCGCGCACCTGTCGGGAGAGCCCGCCCTGGGCGCGCGCCTGTCGGGGACCCCGCCGTGGGCGCGCACCTGTCGGGAGAGCCCGCGCTGGGCGCGCACCTGCCGGGAGAGCCCGCGCTGGGCGCGCACCTGCCGGGAGAGCCCGCCCTGGGCGCGCACCTGTCGGGAGAGCCCGCGCTGGGCGCGCACCTGTCGGGAGAGCCCGCGCTGGGCGCGCACCTGCCGGGAGAGCCCGCCCTGGGCGCGCACCTGCCGGGAGAGCCCTGGGGACCGCCGGGGACCCTGTTAGCAGGCAAACATCCCTACCTGCCGAGTCCCTGTCGGCCCACGGCTCGTCCCGGAAAGGCCAAGATCGCGAACACGGGGAGAAACGGAGGATCGGAGGCAGCAGGGCACGTAGAGGGTGTTTCGGTCACGGTGTGGGTCTCGCTGGACTTTAGGAATGGACCCCGCTTGGTCTTCATCCGGAGATGGGCGGTCGCTGCCCCTCAGGCGAGGCGATGCTTCTCGGCCCTCGAAGACCGCGAACGCGGAGGCTGCGCGGGCTCCCTGGCCCTCCTGCTCCTACGCCCGACGGCGCGGCCTCCTGGGGCCACCAGGGCGGTTGTGCCCTGGCCCTGGCCCCCCTTCGGCCGTGTCCGCAGCGGAGCGAGGCCACTGCAGAGCACGTGGTCTCCGTGGAGGCCTGGCTGGGGACCCCGTGATCTGGCGTCTCCGCCTCTGGACGCGTTTCCCCTGCTTGGCAGGTTACTCCGTGTTTCCACCACGGGTTTCAGTGTAATCTGCTCTAAACGCCTTGAAATGAGCCTCACACAGGAACGGGCCGGAGGCCTGCGGAAGTGAGGTTTTATCAGTGAAGTGCGTCTGATCGTCCAAGGACCCGCGGCCGTCTGTCGCCCGTCCGGCGGAGACCCCTGGGGTTCCGGACCTTCTAGAGCCCGTCCTGGGACACCGAGGGCGGTGGCGGTCAGGGCTGGGCGCCAGCGGCCCTGGCACGTGCCCGCCGGCTTCCGCGCCACCTGTGCCCGAGCGCCGCCGCCAGCGCTGCCGAGGAGCAGGCTCGCCCCCCCCCCCCCGCCCCCCGCCCCTGCACGGTCACAGCCAGTTCCCGGGTCTGCCCGGCCGGCAAAGCCGGGTCTCGGGCCGGCCAGCCGCCAGCCGAACGCGGTGCCGCCCGACTGCGGGGTCCTGGCCCGCGGGCGCCGCCCCTCTTTCCCAGGTTAATGTTTTGTTTGAGATCCAGAAACACATGTTTTCATTTATTTATTTACTGATGTTTTGTTTTATTTAAATCGATGTTAGCTGACATATCTGTGGTGTTGGTTGCAGGGGTGAAGTTCAGGGGCTCATCACTCACACACCACACCCCTGCTCACCCCGACAGGTGCCTCCTCAGCGCCCATCCCCCACCCAGCTGCACGCCAGCGGCGCTGTCCGCTCTCTGTGTCCAAGCATCTCTTACGGCTTGCCTCCCTTTGTTTTTACTTTATTTTATTCTCCCCTCCCTTCCCCTCTGCTCATCTGTTTGTTTCCTAAATTCCACACATGAGGGAAATCATATATTTGTCTTTCTCTGACAGATGGATTTCACTTAGCATAATAGGCTCCAGGTCCATCCACGCCGTTGCAAATGGCAAGATTTCCTTTTTTTCATCGCAAGTAAGACCCCGTTGTGTGTATGAACCCGTCCTCTTTACCCGTTGGTCAGTCGGTGGGCACTTGGGCTCTTTCCCTACTTTGACTATTGTTGGTCGTGCTGCCCTTTCAGTTTTAGATACTTCTTGTTTAAAGGATTTTATTCTCTCACGGGGGATGGCTCTCCCGGTAGAAGGGCTGGTTTCGGCGCCTGCACGGGGCAGATCTGATGTCTGGGCTCCTTAGAGCCTCGGTCCGGAGCTGCAGGAAATGCCCACAAAATGAGGAGTGTGCCGCCGAGGCGGGTGGAGAGACCGCGAAACTGTCAGGCGGGAGCCAGGCTTGTTTGTCCGGGCGTGGGCACGGCGCACGCGGGCACAGCGCACATGGGCACAGCGCACGTGGGCACGGCGCACGCGGGCACGGCACACAGCGCCCAAGGCGTCTTCCCTTCGGAACTTCCGCGAGTGCCGGTCCGCGGCCTTGGCCTCCATCAGTTCTGCACCCTTATATGGGTTTGCTCAGATGCCTTCTCCTCCTCTGCAGTGTGCCCTAGACATTCCACAGAGGGTTTCACGGAGGTTTATGATACAAGCATTTATTGAGCACCAACTGTAGACCAGACGCAGCACCGGGTTGCCAAGGCCACGCAGACGACCGTCCATCGTCTTAACCCTGTTGGGGTTGTGGTCCCAGGGGCTCCGGGCAGTTGGCCGGGTGTCCACTGTCAGCGCCTCCTCTGTCCCAGCCTTGTACTGTTTCAAAAGGCAGTAGCCCAAGAAAAACGTGTACATTGCTGTGCATTCATTTGGCACGGCCCTTGATTCTACTTGGGATTCTGGATAAGAAACTGGCACTTACAGTCTAAACTACTGAAATGAAGGTCCAGCGGACCGTCTGTGAGCACTTTTAAGTGGTCGAAAGTATGGTGACTGCGTTTGGTGGGGCAGGTGTGAGGTCTGAGACTGGGGGCTCGGCCCCAACGAGTCTCCTACGGGGTGTTTGTAGAATCCAAATCCGCGTGTGCAGGCAGGTCAAGTCTGATTCCTGGGGATAATGACGAATGTTGGCTAAGGTGATTTTTCTGTTGTTGCCACAGGGTTGCATTAAGGTAACACCGTCTGCATATTTTATTAGGAAGAATTTTACAATAACCAAGTTCTCACTGAATCTCAAACAAACATAAATCTGGAACACTTAATAACCCAAGAGACTTCCTGAGTTACCTCCAAGAAGTGCTAAAAAGAAGGAAAAATACATGGATATAGAAATTAATATTGATGTGGAAGCAGACAAGGAAAACAAAGAAGAAGGAGGTGTTTGGGGACCGGGGAGGGGTCAGGGGAGGGGACGGGGAGGGGCCAGGGGAGGGGCCAGGGGAGGGGACAGAGGAGGGGACACGGGAGGGGACAGGGGAGGGGACCAGGGAGGGGATTTGCAGAGCAGTCGGTTCAGGTTCAGCAGGACATGTGGCCAGTGAGTTGGGGCCTGGGCCCTCAGCCTCCTCACGCAGCAGGTGGGCTCCACGGAGGGGCCGAGGGGGTCCAGGAAACAACGCGTCTGGGGACCAGAGGCCATTTGGGAGTCTCTAAAATCAGTTAGAGAAAGTCCTATGCCAGGGACCCTGCGTGGCTCAGTCAGTTGAGTGTCTGACTCTTGAATTTGTCTCAGGTCATGATTCCAGGGGCACAAGATCAAGCCTCGTGTCGGGTTCTGCCCTGGGCGCTTGGAGCCTGTTTGGGGTTCTCTCTCCCCCTCTCACCCCACCGCCCCCAGAAGAGTCTCTGTACGCTCGGGCAGTGAAGGCACAATCCAAGGGGGATCACGGTCTCCGGGCCTCCTGCTCTCATCACAGGTGCCCCCACGGTCCTCCCGCCCAGAGGACGCCTCCAGACCCTGCGTGCCAGCGTCCCCGCGAGGCGGTGGCGTCCCCGCGAGGCGGGGCCTGCGTTTCCCTGCTGCTTCAAGCCCCCAGGGGTCTGTGGTGGTCCCACACCAGGCAAGAGCTCTCCGGGGTTTGCTGCTCAGAGACATGACTGCAGCCTCCGCCTCACCGTGTCCCACATCTGTCGCCCCACCTTGGGTGCTCCTGTCACAGCACCGCTCTGCACTGACCCCGAAGAAGCGCTGACCCTTCATTTTCTTCCTGCATCTTCCTGGAGAAAACCTGCTACTTTCTCTTGACTCGATGACCAGGGGGGCCTGGGCGGTCCCAGGGGACCTACTGGTGATGTGTGGTCCCTGACGGCTCCCTGATCACGTGTGGTCCAGATGACACAGTGATGCACTGTGGTCCCAGATCACAGGGTCACTGTCCGGTCCCAGGTTTGCTGCCCTCCACGTTGTAAACGCCACAGGGGCCCTCTGCTGAGCCCACCCTCCTGGTGACGGCAGGAGGGAGGCAACGGTGACTCCATGACTATTTAGTAAGTTCAGTTAAAGCTGGATCCGAATTGGCTTCTGTGACTTGTAGGTAGTGAAGGAGTGAGTGAGTGAACGGACGGATGAATGAGAACACAGCGGCCATCTATGGGAGAAACACCTGCCGCGGGCGGGGCCCCGGCACCCTTGGAGCGCAGGCCACAGACTTAAGGACCAGCGCTCCGCGTGGCCTCGTGGGCTTCCCTTCTCTCTCGTTTCCTAACAGAGCAGGGACCTCGCCCTCCGCACGAGGGAAGGCTCGGGGCTGAAAATGGAGGGGCTGCCCCTTAGAACGGGCCTGCGCCCGCCACCCCTCACACCGGTCCCTCCCTTGCTTTCAGAATTACTCCCTTTATGCCCCGGCAGAGTGCACGTGTCACGGACGCCCTCCCCGTGCCTCTTTCCGCCTGTCCCCAGGGTCAGCCTCGTCTGCAGATGCAGCAAAAACCCTTAGAAGCTAAACTCACTTCCTGCTGGCCTCTGGTTTAGAAAGTTCTTGCTTTTGCGGATCTCACAGCTGAAAGCCTGGGTATCGATGCTGTGCCGCAGCATTAGCGGTGAAAGGAAAGTCTGACATCAGTCTCGCTGGGAAAATCCATCCACGGACAGATTTAAGGAGTGTTTTAACCCGTTTTTTCGGTGTTTGGATTTGGTTCTAACTTTCCTTCTGGCTTACACCCTTGCAAAATACAGCAAAATACAGACCGTGTTTTGACCCTGTCTGCTCCCCATGAAGGGTCCCTCGTGTCTGAACTGATCTGCAGGACACCCCCCCCCCCGCGGCCTCCTCCTGCTGCTGTCCCTGCCATTGGGCAAACAGCACGGCTTCACGATAAAAGACATGGGGACCCTTGGAACTCTGAGGTTTTCCTTCAATAGTGTCACTCAAGGCCCTATTGAGTCCTTTCTAACTTTGGCACATCACCTTTTATCTTAACTAGTTTGAAGACCCTCAACCAAGTTCTTTTAATAAACAGTGAATTCGTGGGGCATCTGTGTGGCTCAGTTGGTTGAGCATCTGACTCTCGATTTTGGCTCAGGTCACGATCCCAGGGCTCCTGGTTTCTGAGACTGAGCCTCGTGTTGGACTCGGTGCTAACACCACAGAGCCTGCTGGGGATTCTCTCTTCCTCTTTCCTCGCCCCTCCCCTGCTCTCTCCTTCTTTCTCTAAATAAACTTAAAAAAATAGTGAATTCTTTAAACTAGGACGGTTTTATTTCCCCTACTGGCCTTGTTAAAGAATACAGCCCCCGTAAGGCATTGTCTCCTTGGAATGTAATTGCTGTTAAAAATGGGAAAGGGGAGAAATGTGCGTGAAATGTGTGTTTTCTTATTTCTGACAAAGAATAGCTCCATTGTTAGTTCTACACCATTAAATTATCAAGAATTATGGTCAGGTTCCAAATGCCTGAATGCGAGGCTTTTTATTATTATTATAGATGTTGAAGCTGTCTCTCTATTTAGAGAAAATGGTAATTATAACATCTCACCATAAGTAACGTGCATTTCCTAACTCAGGGGTTCAGGAAGTGTAGACAGACCCCCTCTTCCGCATCAGACTCCTTGGCATCTAGTCATTACACCTTTTCTGCTGAGACAGGGCCTGAGCTGCTGGGGGCGGGGCTGATCCTGCTCGGGGGCGGGGCTG
The DNA here is from genome assembly GCA_004023785.1 of Mungos mungo. Taxonomy (NCBI): domain Eukaryota; kingdom Metazoa; phylum Chordata; class Mammalia; order Carnivora; family Herpestidae; genus Mungos; species Mungos mungo. Next base: position 14,633 of record PISW01014331.1, on the reverse strand, counting down.
TTCTGCCTGGGGGCGGGGCTTGTCCTGAGTTCTCACACACTCCCCTGTTCTCCTTGTTTCCTACACCGGATCCTTCTGTCGCTGTATCTGTTTGTGTTTCTCTGTCTCTCTCCCCCTCTATCTCTCTGTCTCTGTCTTGTCTCTTTCTGTCTCTTTGTGTCTCTCTAGTCTTTTTCTCCATCTCTCAGTCTCTCTTTTGTCTGTCTGTCCCCCTGTCTTTCTGTCTCTCTCAGTCTCTGTCAGTGTCTCTCTCTGCTCTCTGTCTCTCTCTGTCTTGTCTCTGTCTCTCTCTCTGTCTATATCTCTCTATCTCTGTGTCTGTCTCTCTCTGTCTCTGTCTTGTCTCTGTCTCTCTGTGTCTGTCTCTGCCTCCCTGTCTCTGTGTGTCTCTATTTCTGTTTCTGTCGGTCTGTGTCTCTCTCTGTCTCTGTCTCTGTCTATCACTCTGTCTCTATCTGTCTCTCCCCCGTGGCACTCACTGTTGGGGCCCAGCTGTGTTAGCAGAGGAGGTGGATCTTTTCGGAAGAGCATGTGCAGGGCAAGGCTCGGAGAAGCTGGAAGGGACATTTCGGAGGGCGCCCTTCCTGAGGCACAGGCTGAGGTGTGGGCGTCTCCCAGGGCTGGGGGCCCCCAGGGCAGGCGGCCTCTGGGGCTGGGAAGTTAAAACACATTTTGGGCAAGGTGAAAACAGCGGGTCCTGACAGAATTCAGTCAGAGACAGAGTTCAGCCAGATGTTCTTACTGCTTCCTTGCCGGGTTTTAAGTGAAAGAACACCCCCCTCCCCCCCCCCCAGGAAAGCGGTGCCGTGTCTCCACTCGCCTCGGGTTCAGATAAGCACGGAGAGAGCCTCCTCTCGGGAAACGCTCGGGCTCGGAGCAAACCCCGCCGTGTCCCCAGGCCCCCGCCTCCCGCTGCTGTCACCTGTCCCTAGGCTCGAGCCTTCCTCCAGAAGCGGGGGACACGACCTGGGCACCCCCCAGCCCCTCCGACGCGCGGGGTCAGCGCCCCGCTTCGAGGCCACACTGTGCGCCTGGGTCCCAGCACGGCCGGGCGCAGGGGCCTCCCCGCCTCCTGGTGGGGCCCGTCCGGCTCAGCCCCCCGCCCCCCCTCCGCTGCTCTCGGCCTCGGCGCGTCTTGAAGCAGCGCCGCGAGGACCCCGGAGCTTCAAGGGGAGGATTCGGGGGTCTTTTAAGGAACCAAGTATCTTAAAGTTGAGGATTTCCTTTTCTCTCTTCCCGATGAGGGGCAGGCGGGCGGGGTCCCCGGGCTTCTGGCCCGGTGTCTGCTCCTCCTCCAGCGCCGACTCGGAGGGAGCAGGTGCCGCGGTGGAGACCCGGGCGTCCGGCGCTGCTGGGCCCCCTGCCCGGGCTCCCTCCCACCATCCCCTGTTGGCAGCTCCTGCGGCCCCGGGTGGCCGCCCCTGACTGCACGGCGTGTCCCGGGAGCAGGCAGCGCCCCCCTCCCCCCCCCCCGGAAGCCTAATGTGAGCAGGTGCCGGGAGGGGGTCGCTGGGTCGGGGGCCCCCCGTCAGGAGTCACCGCCTCCTGGATCCCCAGGTGCGCTCCGGACCCTCGTGACGTCAGGGTGAACGTGACACGTGACGTCACCCCCCAGAGCTCCCGCACCTCCCACCGCGGGGTTGACCCACTGGGCAGCGCTGAGCTCAGCGCTCAGGGATGGGCCGCAGGCGCTGGTGGAGACCTCGGCCCGACTTCCCCGCCGGCCCTGGCCCAGCGTCGGCCGGGTCGCCGCAGGCCAGGACTTCCGTCTTCCGTTGCTCTGCAGAAACACGCCTTTACGTTTGTCGGGCCTCTCTTTCTTGTCTCCCCCAAGTTCCTGCGCGTGGATCAGGACAAGGACAAGGACTGCCAGCTCGCCTGCTCCGGCTCCTCGCAGAAGCCGCTGTGCGCCTCGGACGGCAGGACCTTCCTGTCCCGCTGCGAGTTCCAGCGCGCCAAGTGCAAGGACCCCCAGCTGGAGATCGCCCACCGGGGGAACTGCAGAGGTGAGGCCGGCGAGGCCGAGGCCGTGGGTTTTGTCTTCATCTTTGCTACGTTTTTATGAGTAAAATCTCGAGGTTCCAGGCTCGTGCCAGGAAGCAGAGTAATTCCGGGGACTCCCACGGGCAGAGGCCTCCTGTACCTTGTGTCCTGCTCTTTTCCTAGGCTGGTCGAGGCCCTCCCGACACGCGTGTGTCTGGGCAGCTCACAGATCACGTTCTGAGTCTTCTCTTCTCACTAACGTTAGTCCTGCTTCCGTCAGCCCTCTCCTGTCCCTCCTTCCCCGCTGCCCCAGAGAGAGGACCGCCCGGAGCGGAGGCGCCCTCGGGATGAGGCTCCCCCATCGCCGCGGCCCGGCACCCCCCTGCGGGGCAAGGCCGCCAAGCAGCGCGGTCGTTCCCCCGGCGCCAGGCGTGGCCAGGTTCTCAGTAACCGGCTCCTTCCTCCATCGCGATAAGATGCGCCGAGGGGAACAGATTCGAGTCATTTGTGCCGGTGACAGAGGGAGCCCTGCCTGGTCCCGCTGCACCTGCGGGAGAGCCGGCCACGGGGACCCGCCCTGCGGCGCTGGGGCCCCAGTCTGCCCGAGACGCTGGGCGGGCGTTAGTGGCCACGCCCACGGGCACTGGGAGCCTGGCTCCTCTCGGGCGGACACCTGTGGTGTTGACTGTCACCGATGATGTCATGATCGCGAGGGCTCTCTCTCCTCCACTGTGGTGTGCCCCGAGCCTAGGTAGTTTAGGGCCCTTAGCACTTAAAGGTCACAGAGACGTGGAGGCCGGAACATGAGCCAATGAATGGCAGCCCTCTGGCCACACTAGCTGGGAAAGTCCTCTCTGTGGGAGGGACAGCAGAGCACTGTGCACCGAGTCCCTTTTTTATCCTGTGGGCAGACGCTGCTACCCAAGGCGAATCGCAGGGAGGGTGTTTTCCCCCCATTAAGAAGCGTCCTCCGTAAGGGAGCCGTGACCGCAGGGCCTAAGCGGGCAGAGGCCGTCGTGGGGGACGTGATGGGGGGGTGGGGCACGAGAGGTTGGTTGTGTGATGGAGAGCAGGAGCCTCGGGTTTGGAGTTTGCTCTTAACTGGCGGGAAGTGGGGCCCACAGGAAGTTGAGGCAGAAAAGGGACGGAAATGAGCTGCTTTGTGCGGAGACTGTGTCCCGTCCAGACCACCCTGCTCCTCCGTGCCTCCGAGGTGCCTGTGCCGGGTGCCCAGGCTCTGTGTGCCACCGCCACCAGGCGTGCTGAGCTCCCCCTGCCCTGCTCTGTACGGGACACGGGAAACGGGGGGCCACGGCCAAATGGAATGTGCAGGCTTTGTTACTTTTTAAATGTTTAATTTTGAGAGAGAGAGAGAGAGAGAGAGACAGAGACAGAAAGAGACAGAGCATGAGTGAGGGAGGGGCAGAGAGAGGGAGACACAGAATCCAAAGCAGGCTCCAGGCTCCGAGCTGTCAACACAGGCCGATGAGGGGCTCGAACTCCTGGATGTGGAGGTCTGAGCTGAAGTCTGAGATAAAGTCAGACGCTTAACCAACCAAGCCACCCAGGAGCTCCTGGAAAGTGCAATTTTAATTCAGTTTCGGTGTCACTGAGTCTATGAGAGAAAATGCAGTGAACAAAGGATTTGACCATAGTTTAAATGGAGGTGCTGCAGGGGGAGCCTCATACCGGAGCCCAGAGACACCGGCATCTGAGGAGAGCAAGGCTCCCTGATGGGGGCACGGGGAGGGGCTTCCAACAGCTCCGCCCAAACCGGAAACGATGCCCTGAAAGTAAGGAATTACACCTTTTGTTGAACAAAAGCAAAATGATTCACAAATTAAAATTTACTTTAGTAGAAAAATAGTTTTTAAAATGTTAAAACACAGACCTGAAATATCCTTCCACAGAAAAATTCCATCAGAGGGGAGATAAGTCAAATTCGCAGCATTTGAAATCATGCCGTTGCGTTTCACACGCTTGTGTCCACGGTCACAATAAAAACCATGTTGAAACATCACGTCTAGAGGCAGCGAGCCGGGGTCTTGGGGTAGCCAGCGCGGTCCCCACCTGGCGGGGTGGGAGATGGCAGAACATACCTTTAAAAAGTATTTTTGTAAATGAAAAATTGTTTTTCCTCCTTAAATGTCCATCCCTGCTGATAGAAAACAGCAGAAAATAACTGATCAGATTTCTTCCACCTGAATGTCTGGAGCTCTGTGCCACCGTTTCCCCCTTTGCTGTTTTCTCAGTAGTCAGTTCTTGGTAAGCTGTCTGCTGCGTCCGATTTCTTTGGAGAAAACTTGGATGAAAACCTCAGATTCGTTCGGCGGAGGTGCAGCCGCGCACGGAAGCAAAGCTCACTCGAGTGGGCGGGTGACGGGCTCCAGGCAGCTCTCTGTGGTCTAAGGTTCTACGATCTATTAGCTTCGGCCTGATTCTTTCCAGTAGATTCTGATGCTGCCGCGCACGGGCCACCAGCGGGCACTGCGGGGAGGGCTCCCCAGCACTGCACCAAGTAGGTCTTCCAACAAACCGGGCGGATCCATGTCCAGGGTCCCCAGCGCATGCCTGACTGGTGTCCACACAATCCAGCAGTCACGTGCACATAACCACACGCCTACTTTAACTTAAAAAATGATACGGGCGCCTGGGGGGCTCAGTCGGTTAAGCGTCTGACTTTGGCTCAGGTCATGATCTCACGGTTCATGGGTTCGAGACCCATGTCGGGCTCTGTGCTGACAGCTCGGAGCCTGGAGCTGCTTCAGATTCTGTGTCTCCTTTCTCTGCCCCTCGGCTGCCCGTGCTCTATCTCTGTCGCTCTTTCTCAAAAATAAACAAATGTTAAGAAAATAAAAATAAATAAACAAGAAACGCTTGTAACCATCATCTGAGCTGCCAGTAATTTGTAGTCACTGATGACAGGTCACCAAGCAAATATAAAAATAACACCAAGGTTTGGGATATTATGAGAGTCACTGGAAAGTGACCCAGAGCCCGGAAGTGTGCAGAGGCTGTTGAAATGGGGCGCCCACGGCTTGCTGGATGCTGTGGCCCCAAACCTTCATCAGCCCAACCTGCGCAGCACGGTAAAGTGCACAGCAGCGAGGCCAGGCCCCCTGCATGCGCGAATTTAGTGAACTCACACTTCGTGTCCCTGACCGGCCCCTGGAAGGGCGACGTGATGGGCGCCAGTGGGTTCTCTTCTGCTCCGTAACCTTCAGGCCTGGCCGCCCTTGAGTGAGTGCTGACTCTGAGGCACCCGGGGGTCTGGGGGAGCCCTCGGTTCACCGCGCCGTCACCCAGACTGCGATCGGCTCCTCCAGGCCCTAAAATGGCCTGCGTGGGACTTTCCGGAACCCCAGATGCTCCCACCACCCGACTCCTCTGACTCTCTAGTGGGTTTCAGGGGCCTGCTGGGGCGAGGGGGGGCTCCTGGGCACAGAGGGCGGCTCCCCCAGCGCCCGGAGCCGTCCCCATCAAGGGGCCACGGAAACAGGACTTCCAAACCTCCCCAAACTAGAGATTTGTTTATTGTGCCTTCAACCAAGACTGACTTAGTGCAGATATTTGGAGATGAAATACTCTTTGAAGAAGGAAGTGTTAAAACTAGGGACTCACTCCCGTCAGGAATGACCATGCCTGCTCTGTTCTACCTTGGTTTTCAACACGGGCCACTCAGCCTTTGTACACTGTTTTAAAAATGTTTATTTGTTTTTGAGAGAGAGAGACAGAGTGCAAGCAAGGGGAGGAGCAGAGAGAGAGGGACACACAGAATCCAAAGCAGACTCCAGGCTCTGAGCTGTCAGCACAGAGCCCCTCCCAGGTGCCCTTCGCACTCTGTTTACTAAGACGGATGCTGTCTGAACAACTGTCTGTGGGTTCAGATTATTTGCATTTTTCTAGATGTATCTCCTGAGGCAAGGGAAACAAAAGCAAAAATAAACCGTTGGCACTACATCAAAATAAAAGCCTCTTGCTTGGGGAGGGGAACCCTCAACAAGACTAAAAGACACGCTACAGAATGGGAGAAGACACTTGCCAATCTCTGATAAAAGGTCAGTGTCCAAAATCTATAAGGAAGTTACACAAGTCAACGCCCTAAAAACAATCCAATTACAAAACGGGCAGAAGACACGAACAGACACCTCTCCAAAGAAGACAGCCAGATGCCAACAGACATGGAAAGATGCTCAACATCGCTCATCATCAGAGAGACACACACCAAAACCGCAGGGAGGCGCCACCTCACACGCGTCAGAGCGGCTGGGATGCACAGCACAGGAAACAACAGACGCTGAGGTGGAGAAAGGGACCCCCTCGTCCTGTGGGCGGGAATGCAAACCGGTGCCGCCAGTCCGGAAAACGTGCGGCGTTTCCTCAAAGGTCCCGTTTCCTCACAAATAGAACTCCCCTATGACCCAGCAGTGCTCGCTCTGCACCCAAAGAGCACACGAACACTCGTTCAGAGGGACCCAGGCACCTCGATGGTTATGGCAACATTACTTGCAACAGCCACAGTCTGGCAGCAGCCCAAGCGTCCGCTGATAAGTGAACGGATGAAGAGGTGGTACATCTGCAGTGGAGGATCACTCCGCTACCGGAAAGAGGGAAACCTTGCCTTTTGCAACAGTGTGAATGGAGCTAATGAGTGCTCTGCTAAGTGAAATAAGTCAGAGGAAGACAAATACCATATGATGTGACTCTTAGGTGGAACATAAGGAACAGACCACATGAACAAAGGAAAAAGACGAACCAAGAAATGGACTCTTCACTACAGAGAACACCCTGAGGTCACCCGCGGCGAGGTGGGCGGGGCATGGGGACCAGGTGAAGGAGACAGTGAGGTCACCAGCAGGGAGGTGGGGGGGATGGGGGAACAGTGAAGGAGGTTAGGAGGGGGACACGGGTCGTGAAGAGCCCCGATTGATGATACACTTGCAGAATCAGGATTCTGCACCCCTGAAGCACCACACCACACGTTTGCTCTGCTGGAATTTGATCGCCTTGCCGTGGGCCCGGCAGAGGCAGCACGCTCACGTCCTACAAAACGTGGGGTCAGAGAGGAAGCATCCACGTGAGGAATTCTGTTCCTTTCTGTTCTGTGTCTAATTTGTGTGCTCTTGTTCTAAACCCATCAAATTGGGGAAAATTTGGATGCCTTGACTGTACTTTTACACATTTGCTATTGGTGCTGAGAAAGAAGAGGTGACTTAAGAATAGCTTCAAATATCAGGTAATTTAGTCTTCAGGGAAGCTTCTAGAAGCCGCTTTCTCATGTCATGTCCCTTTAGATAGCAACAATCCACGTGCCGCCGAAAGGCCATGGGGGAGCTGCCGGGATAGGCCTCTGCCTTAGAGATGCCTGTGGGCACCTGTCGGGGGCGGGGTGGACCAGGGCCGGGGCCCTGTGCTCTCTGGGTGGAAGCCCCACACAAGGGCCCACGAGTCCACAGCGCCCGTGGTCACTCTCCAGAGCCCTGGGCTCAGGCTGCGCCCCCGTGGGGTCCGTGCTGGATCGCTTTGCACGTGTGTGTCCCTGTCGATAACGTCATCCACCTGTTTGTGTTTGGATCCAGCCTGAGTTTTCTGGGGAGTTCCCTTGGCTGGGACTCTCATTCCCCTCCCTGAACAAATTTCAGACCACAAATCTGTGACACAGAAAACGTGGTAAGAGGAGTGAGCACAGAAATAAAACTCACTTCACAAAAGCTGGTCCCACTGAAATCAAAAGGGTTAAAATAAAAAGAATGTACAGATGCCCGTGGATTTCAAAGTCAAGTTCTTTTGGTGCTTCAGCTAACAAGGGTAGCAAATATTAGAGTTACCTGACAGCGACATTATTGGCCACACGATCATTTAAAATACCAGGGCATCACGCGGCCCTGGTATTGTAGATGCGGGTCCAGCCGCACCTTGCGAGGGAGAGGGATGTGCACTGCGCCGGGGACTGCCCTCCCCAGGGGCTTCCGGGCGGCGACAGGACTCTCCCCGCAGAAGCAGCCCTCCGCCTGGATCTCCGCTCACCACGGCCACCGGGCCCCATCCAGGGGAAGGGCTCCCTGCTGCAGGCAGGCGCTCTGTGCCCCGCTTACCAACGCCGTGCCCGCTGTCCAGCATGTAACACGCCCTGCCTGCAGGGGAGGGAATGGCTCACGGGCAGGGGGAGAGGGCAAGGTGGACGCCCGGCGGATGGGCCCAGAGACAGGAACCCTGCGGGACTGGGGAAATCAGGCTGCCGCCTCTGCCCTCGTAGGGCACCAGGACGGCAGGTTCGACAGCTCGCCGGGTCGGAAGCCTGCCTCCCTGAACGGAAAAGAGGGGGCCGGGGGGGGCGCAGGACCGAACATCCCCTTCCACCGCTTCACGTGATACAAACACCATCCGGAGTTTTCTCAGATCCTCCCTGGTGTGGAGATGGGCTCGTGCTCCCTGGTGCCAGTCTGGCAAACGGGAAATTGCATATTCTGGGGACGTTGGGCAGGTGGCCGTCCCACTGGCCTGTTCTGAATGTACTGGTTTGAAAACAATTAAAATATTTTAGTCCACATTTAATTAAATTGGATTAACATATTTTATGCATTTGATGTCAGGATCTAAGTGTGGCCCTTGAAAACAAAAGCAGTGGTTCGCACTGATGGATTCTTCTCATATTTTCTTGGAAATTTGTGGAGTTTGGGTTTTCAGAACTTAGCAAACACATTAATATTTCCTTTTGATCTGAGACCATCGGAGCTGTCTTTCTTTTCAACAAAGTTTCTGGCACCAAATAAAAAAGCCAAAAAAAACCCAAAAACCCCAATTAAGAAGGGACAAGAGTGGTCCCGCGCCAGGAGGCGTGCGTGCTGCTTGGGATTTCTGGAAGCAAAGTCATAGCGGAAACCGGAGAGAAACCGCCCTCGGGGATCCCGGGCGGAGGAGTTTCTGAGGAGCTCTTACAAAATGCCCCGCGTCGGGCGTTCTTGTTTGCCGCCAGCCTCTCGTGGTCCTGCCGCGACCGCCCGAGCGAGGCCACCGCGTCGGCACCACGGCGGGCACAGGGACACGGCCGGACGAGCGCGGCCCCGCAGCGCCCCTGTGGGGACAGAAGCGCATCCCCACAGCGGGGGCGGATGAGTGGTTATTATCCTTAATAACGGCTGAGCTGCGTCAACCCCGAGTGCCACACACCCACACGGCTTTCGTGGCCAAGCGGCGCCTGTAAGTGGCAGCCGGAACGTGCGCCTGCGGGCCTGCGGCCGAGTCCCGCTCTGCGGGGACAAATCCGGGTCGTGGCGCCATCGGGGAAGCCCGCGGGCCCGGCCGCAGAGGCCTCCGCCGCCGGAACCTTCCCTTCTCCCTGCGGAGAGCGTGGCCCCGGGCCTGGCGGCGGCGGTGACAGTAGCGCCTCCCGTGGCGCCTTGGCGAGTGCTACCGCGCAGCTGGCGAGCGGCCCCAGGGGACCCTCCGCGACGGGAACACCCGGTGCGGTCCACGGGCTGCCCGCAGGGGGCTCCGCGCTGGCCGGGGCTCTGAGCCGCCCGGCCCAGGAGGGCAGCCCCAGCGCTGTGCACCTGCGTCCCGGGCCCCCTGCGGGCAGCCACCGCAGGGCGCGGCGCCCCCAATGATTTCTGTGCAGCCAGGAGGCGTCGGTCGCCCCACCGGGCTTGGCATCTCTGAACGCCCTCTACTTTTCGGCTAATTTTAGTAGAAATGTGACGTAACCGGCCTGCAGCCTGAGACCCCTCCGCGGGCAGCGGCCTCTGCCCGCCCCTCCGCGTGGGCGCTCGGAACGCGCACAACTGCGCCCCCGCGCGGCCGGGCTGGGGGGTGCCGCGAGGTCCCAGCACCTGCACCTTCCTGGGGCTCTGAGGCCCGCTCAGGAGTGAGAATTGCAGACCTGGCCTCAGTTTCTCTCACCAGCTGGCCGGGGCCGCAAGTGCACACCAGCCTTCCCGTCTCTAAAACAGGGCGGCCGGAGCAGATGAACACTAAGAATTCTTTCCGTTCAACCGTTTTCCAGATCATGAGAACGTGCTCCTAACACGCCTTGATTTACACCGGACTGTAAAGAAACAAGCTCGAAGCTGCCCCGCCCCCGTTTCCTTTTGCTTCTGGTGGCATCGCCTTGGGGAGCCGGAGGCTGGAGCTGTTTCCTGTAGCTTCAAAGGGAGGCTCTGTGAGCCCGCAGAACGCGTGCAGTCCCAGAGGGTGGTGGGATCTGAGCCTATTGTTTTCCTCAACAGAACAGAGATTTCCATAAAAGAAATCTGTGCAGGATGTGTGGAATGTGTGTGCACGCACCACTGTCTCTGCATGCATGCATGTGCGTGCGTGGGTGTCCATCTCCTTGTGCACATGTGCATGTATGTCTGTGTGTGCACGTGTGTGTCTGTGTGTGCATGTGTGTGTCTGCGTATATGTATGTGTACGTGCGTGCATGCATGTCCATCTCTGTGTGCACATGTGCATGTATGTCTTCGTGTGCACGTGTGTATCTGCACATGTACATGAATGTGTGTGTGTGTATATAGCTGTGTGTATTGTGCGTGCGCATATGTGCATATCTGTGTGTGCATATGCGTGTGTATCATGTGTGCATGTGTGTGCATCTGTGTGCATGTGTGTGCATCTGTGTGCATGTGCATGTGGGTATGTATCATGTGTGCTGTGTGGGCATAGCTCTGTGTGCGTTTATATGCAGGTGTGTATCATGTGTGCATGTGTGTGCATATCTCTGTGTGCATGCGTGTATATCTGTGTCTATGTGTATCTGTGCATGTGTGTGTGCACGTGCACCTGTGTATCTGCATATATGTATGTGTATATACGTGTGTGTGCATGATACATGTGTATACGTGTGTGTCTCTGTGTGCACGTGTATTTACACGTGTATATCTGTGTGTGTGTGCCATGTGTTTCAGTGCATGCCCATGTGTGTGCATGTGCCTCCATCCAGGCTTCAGGCGGGTCCTGGCCCGCGCTCCGGGCCGTGTCTGAGCTGCACCGCCTCCACACAGGCGGGCTATCCGAAGTACCCAGCACATAGAGCTGTGTCCCCGGACTTTTTCATCGTGCCTGCTTGTCTCTCTTGCAGGAGCCCCTGCCAGTCATGTTCACGGTACCTCTTCCAGGTGTCCTGATAGGTCCGAGGCTGCAGTTGTCCTTCCCTGTGGACTGACATGGAGACGGCAGGGGACGGCCCCATCGTTGGCACGTCCTGGCCCCCGTCAGAGGCGCAGCGGGCCTCCGCAGTGTCGTGTGGAGAAAACCCTCCGTGGCCTTCTGCCGCACCTATGTTCCCAAAGTGCTGATTCAGCACAGAGCGGGGCGAGTCAGCGTGGCACCGGGCCGTCTGCCCCAGAGGGTCACGCTCAGACTCCGGACAGGGGACGTGGTGACGGTGGTGACGGTGGTGCGGTGGTCTCTCTTGATGCCCTGATGCTCACGGTTACCAGTTACCCTGTGATCGGCTGTTCCCTGTAGAAATGTACACACTCTGAATACTTCAATGTATTCTTGCAACAGTTTGCCGTGTATTTGGGTTTTTCCTGTATGACTTGGCAACCCCAATTATGTACTCAGGGTTTTCCCATTATAATCTGTTTCCGTCTTTCTGCATTTAAAATGATAATACTTACTTAAAAGGGAAACTGCTCCTTCTCCCTCCCGCTCTGGGGCACTGAGGTCACAGGATGGTGCTGGCGGGCGTCCAGTACCGCGGCCCTCGCTGACCGGCGGTGGCTCAGAGGACGGGTCGCTTGCTCGCCCTGCTGGCCTTTTATCAACGCTCACCCACCTATGTTAAGGAAGCCAAGAATGGTCTATTTATGCAAAGAGCAGAGAGGCACAGAATCCTCAGTTTTTCTGAGTCTGGCCTTCGAAATTATGGGTGGATGAAATATTACAACCTTTGAAATACAGTGTCTGCCTTCATGGGATGCCAGCAAAAATAAAAGGCACGGCTCTCATAGGGCCATCGTTTCTGTGGCCACCGCCCAAGGAGAGTGAGCCGCCTTCATCTGGTGGCCTTTGCCAGTCCAGCCCCCTGCCCTGAGGCCAGCCTCGGCCGGGCCGTGCTGGGCAGGAGCACGAAGCAGTGAGGGTCTGCCCCTCAGAGCGCGCACGGCACTGGGCACACAGTCCTAACCACGTAGTTGGCGTTCCAGACCAAGTCAGCGGCCAGAAAAATGTCCAGCCCAGCCCTCAGCCTGCTGGGCTTACACTCAGAGTTCTGTAGACGGGCATTTGATTTGTCCCGAGTGCGTGTGCATTAACCATGTAATGGTGCAAAGTGACCTTCAGGATGCGAGGGAGAGTGTCAGTGACACAGGGTCACCTGTCGCACAGTGTGGAGCACAGAACACAGAGGCTCAAAAAGGTGGATCTCGTGTTCAGTGTTCTGACCACAGTAAGTAACACACTAAGGAGAACACAAGGGAGACGTTACTGATTTTGAGTGAAATCCCTGGCATTTTGCGTATTTCAGCCACCTTGATCTGGTGGGTGCAGTTCAGACCTTGCTCAGTAGCGAAGACCCTGATTCAGACGGTCTAGAAAAAGGGTAACAAGCAGGTGGTGTGGACACACAGCACTTTCACTTAGGAGGTGATTGTGGACTTAATTTCAAGGGGCGGCTGATGCCGACCCTCAGTTCTGGGCCTCGGAGTCCTGCTTCCTGTGGCTACATAGTCCGCCGTGTGCCCGACGAAACTTGGAATTTGATCTTCGGTCAGACGTGAGAGCTGCGCATCTGAGGCCGTCCGACCAGCCACGAGCGCACCGTCCTCCGAGGAAGCGTTCCAGCCAGGGACGAGGCCCAACGTTGCCTGGAAAATTTATGCTTTTTGGGCACGTTCCATGATAGTTTAAGTATTAGAAGTGATTTGTAATTCCATCTGTGCCCTGGTGGGGACCCTGCGAGGGCTGGGACTCATATCACTTTTCCTTTGAGACAGTCAAACCACAGGTTATACTAAAAAAATGAGGACAGAAGTCCAGCAAAGCAGTGATTTGTCCTCAGCGAAAACACAGGCTGCATTAAAACCACATGTCGCTGAGTGCTGGCTGGCCGGGCCAAAATGCACCGGGCCCGGATGAAAGACCGCTTTCTGCAGCGCGCATGCCCATGGCACACGGTGCGGCCGGCAGCCCGCCGTCTGCAGAGGCCGGGGGCAGCGACGTTGGGCAGCAGAGTCTATATTCAGCCCGCCAACACCGCCGAGCTGTGGCCGCGGCCCCCTTTCTGTCACAGGCAATCAGAAGTCCCCATCCAAAGATGCTGGCTGATGGACACGTTTGCAGAAGCAGCTCTCAGGGTCCAGAGGGCCTCTAAGACCTAGACAGCTTGTTATTTAAATCCGGAAACACTTTAGCAAAACTGAGAGAGCCATTCTTTTCAAGTTCTAAAACTCAGGTGAGCTACATGGTACGATGGCCCGGAGAAGGGAAGTGAACTTGTGGTGGCGCGTCTGAGGGCAACGGGACCGTGGACAGCACACGCGGGGGCTCGGCCGCCCGCGCTGTGCTGCGGGTCCCAGCGGCCGGCACCCGGAGCCCGTGAGGGGGGCCCGGGGCCCACAGCAGGAGTCACACACGCATGCTGGGCCCAGACGTCACGCGCGGGCTGGTGCGGGCTGTGGGGGGGACAGAGGTGACAGGTGGCCTCCCTCCCGAGCCACCACGTCCCTCCTGCGCATGCGCGTGTCCGTGATTGGGTTGAGGGTCTCTGTCTCCTGACTCGTGTCCAGACAGGGATGAGACACTCTGGTGTGTCCCCCTGCTTCCGTTTTCACCAGCTCACTGGGTCTGAGGGGCAGCTTCCTAAGGAGCAATAGGAAGGAGGCGCTTTTTAACAAATCATGTTACGGTGTTGTTAACGTGAACCCCCAAAAATCTGGGACAGAGTGGAGGGAGGGCGAAGGACATTTGACTTTTTATCTGACTTACTGTCAGATTTTCCACTTGGAGGGGGAGGGGGCAGGATTTTAGTGTCACTTTGAGACCCTGGGACACTGGGACACACACAGGGCCATCGCGGATTCCCTGCCAAGGCCGTCTTCCGATGGAGCAGGTGCCGTGGGCCCGCAGCTCGGGCCGGCATTGGGTCTGGGCTGGACGTGGGATGTGGCCGGTGCCCAGGCCAGGCGTTGGGTCTGGGCTGGACGTGGCCCCCACGAGCGGCCTGGACGCATGAGAGCCGTCCGCGCCCAAGTGCCGCGGAACGTCTTCATGTTCCCGGAAGCAACCTCTGCCTCTTAGCAGGACAAGCAGAGGGGCTTCTCTGAGCGTCAGCTTCCCCGCTCACTAAGCGCAGAGAAAACCCTGCCCTGGTCACCCCCCGGGGGACCCTGCGGGCCTGCGCCCCCACGCGGCCGGGACTGGCGCGCTCACAGGTCCCGGATGCGTAACTGGCGTGTGCTGCGCTCCCCCTGCAGACGTGTCCCGGTGCGTGGCCGAGAGGAAGTACACCCAGGAGCAGGCCCGGAGGGAGCTGCTGCAAGTGTTCATTCCCGAGTGCAACGAGGACGGCACCTACAGCCAGGTGAGCCCTCGTGCCTGCCCAGCCCCCGCAGTGCCGGCCACGAGCCGGGGGGAGGGGCGGCTACGGGGGTGGGGTCCCTTGGGGGGGGTGCAGGGGGGAGGGGCCTGGGCGTCCCTGGGACTGGGGC
>PISW01014330.1:0-21630 GCA_004023785.1 Mungos mungo | reverse complement strand
TTCCACACTGCACGTTCGCCTGCTCTGCCTCCCTTCACACGGGCCATGCCCTTTTAGTCTCAGCCTTCCATAGCCAGTACACTCGGGTCCCCAACCAACTGCAGCCGCGCCACATCCACCTCCCATCCACTTCCGTAAGTGGCTTCACCGCCAACCTATTGCTCCCGTCCATCCCTGACCTAGCAGCTGTTGTTTCAGCGCCCAGCCTGTGGTAGTTTGATACCAATACCCCAGCAAACTAATACGGACGTAGGTGTGCGCTCTGTCCTGGACACCTCACAGGGCGCAGCATGATTTCTCCATGAGCAGTACACGTCCATTAGCAGCCCTGCACGGCTGTCCATCTTCACGTATTACATTTTCCCTGCAGTGTGACGTCCCGTTGTTGGCCGTCCCACAATTTACTCTTCCCCTACTGACGGAGAGCCACAGACTGCTTTGCGCTTTCTGCCACTATAAAGGACATTGCCACAAACACTCATTACCTGAAGACAGTGGAGGAGGGTCACAGGGCATGACATCTGAGATGCCCATACGCGCTGGCAAACGGCCTTCCACAGAGGCTCACCTTGGGGGCTCCAGCAGTCAGGGCCAAGCACGCCATTTCCTCACTCACTCGTCGGCCCTGAGCATCATCACTCTGCTTACCCTTTGCCAACCCGACAGGTGACATTGGGTCACCTTGTTCACCACGTGCGGCTTATTTACCAGGAAGGCCAGACGTCCCCCTGTGCTCTGGCCATTTCTCTTTCTTCTCCTAGCTTATAGGACTGGACTGCAGGTTTGCCTAATGACCGCCACGCAGTTTCTTGGCCAACCCTGTCCTCCTGAGGGCCACAAAATCACAAGAAGAACTGAGCTGTGTGGGCCGAATCCCTAGAGGGATGCAACTATAAAGGTGCCGTCCTGCCTCAGGGCGCAGAGAGCACCTGCTTTGTGGCTTGAGAAGGAAGCGCTCTTCCGCTGGCCTTGGCTTCTTCAGGCGCACAAGGGCATGGCTGGTGGGGAGCGCGGCGGTGGGGGTAAGAGAAAGTCATCAGGTGCAGGGCAACAGCGCTGCCGAATGTACCAGAACAGGTTTTCGAGTCAGCAGGGCCCAGGCACGACTGGGACTCAGGAGAGCCCATCGGATGGGGAAACACCTCACTGACGGGCTGCTTCTGCTGACCACAGAAAGCCCCGGCCGGCAGCAGAGAAAATCATTTCACGGAAGCGGATCCAGTTGTCACAGCCTAGCAGACCCGTATCCACCAGGAGAAAGAGGCCACCAGGCCCTCGCACTGTCACACGGGAAGGATTTGGCGGCCCTACAGTCCCGTTCCCCACTATCAAACCCCGAGAAGGCTCCCACGGGAGGAGTGCCACTGGCTCAACCCTGTACAGCAGGTGGCCTTGCGGAGGCCACAGCCTCAGGCCCCAGCGGGAGGCGGGGAGGCCCGGAAGGAGTGCGGTCCGGTGCGCGGGGAACGGCAGGCTCGCGTCTCCTCCGCGCACACGTACGTCGCGGGCGCGGGACGGTGGCGGGAGGACGGGGCAGGGAAGGGTGTCCGCGAACGCTCTGCGCCTGCTCCCAGCCCGCCGCTCCGGGAACCCCCGGCCCAGAGGCCCAGTCCCGCGGAGGACCGAGCGGGCCGCCCCTGCACGGGCTCCCTGGCTCCTTTCGCGCGCGGCGGGGCTCCCGGCCCTGGCAGCCGAGCGAGTCGCGGGCGCGCCCGGCCGACTCGGCTGCAGCCACCGGGCGGGACCGTCCGTTTCCCCGTGACCCTGCGAGGCCGCCGGCGCCGGGACGACCGCCTCACACGCCCAGGCGAGGAGACGGCGCGGGCCACCGAGAGAGGCCATACCATTTGGTTCGTGTCGGGGCTGTCCTGTCATCGCCGCGGCCAAGCACCAAAGACTGCTGACAGGTGACAGCCGCCGGTGGCCCCTCACCTGACGAACGGGCGCAGACCCTCTCACCCCTTTTTTGAGGGACATACGCAGGCTCGTACCCACGTACTTACGTATGCAAACGGAGGCACGCCTCGAGAGAGCGGAAGCCCGGAGGCACGCAGGCAGTTACGTGGACACGCACTTACGTACACACGCACCTAGGCACACAGGCCCCGGTTGCTACGAGAAGTCGTTGGAGGCGCGCGGGTCGGTCAGGCTTGAGAGGGAGCTCGGGCTGGAGACTGCAGCGGAACCAGAAGGAGGATAAGATGTGGGGGTGGGGCTTGGGGACAAGGGGCGGGGCAAGCCTAGTCTGGGGGTGGAGCTGTGGGCGGGGCCGCGGGAGGCGGAGCTGAGGAGGAGTATGCAGGGCGGGCCTGTGGGAACTAGCTGGGGTAGGAGAAGCTGTGAGACAGGGCTGTGGGTGGAGCTGGCGGGGACCTGAAAGGTGGCAATGAGTTAGAGGAGGACCTAGGGCAATGAGTGTGAAGGAGCAGGACGGAGATGGGGGAACTTTGCGGAGGAGTAGCTGTGGGAAGAGCAGGGTGGGCCTGGGGAAGTGTAACTGGGGGATGTGCAAGGGGGAGCTTGGGAACCCTGGGAAGACAGAGCTTGGGGTGGAGTCACAGGAGAAGCTGAGGGACCACTGAGGAGGAAGGCAGGGGCAGGAGACGCTGGAGCAGGGGCAGGATGTTGCTGGGGCACTGGAGGCCGAGCTGGGAGAAAGCTGTTGGGGGGGTGGAAGAAAGCTTTGGCTGAGCGGGGTGTGGAATCACAGGAGGGGTCTGGGGAAGCACTGGGGAGAAGGAGCTGGGGTGGAGCGGGACAAACTAGGAGGAGCAAGTGGGGAGGGGCGGAGCTGGGGGAGGAGTGGGATGTAGTTTGGGAAATGGAGGTGGAGCTATGGGAAGAGCTGGGGAACTACTGGGGATTAGGACCTGGGGAGTAGCAGGACCAGGCTGGGGGAACCCTCCAAAGGCAGAAGTGGGAGGAAGTAGGGGGGCGTAACTGGTGACAAGTTAGGAGGGAGAGGTGAGGATGAGCGGGGCCGGCCTGGGCCAAGGTTGGAGAAGTAGCAGGCACCGTGGGGGAGTGTCGTGGGGATAGACGAAACCCGGGAGACGGCAGG
Source organism: Mungos mungo (assembly GCA_004023785.1). Classification (NCBI taxonomy): domain Eukaryota; kingdom Metazoa; phylum Chordata; class Mammalia; order Carnivora; family Herpestidae; genus Mungos; species Mungos mungo. The sequence continues at coordinate 18,569 of PISW01014330.1, read as the reverse complement.
GAGGTGCCAGGCAGGGCTGGGGTTGAGTAGAAGGACATGGGTAGGGAAAGCTCGGAGCAGAAACTGGGTAGGAGTGGGGGCGGAGCTTGGGGCTGGGTGGAAGCTCTCTGAGTAGTAGCTTGGGAGGAGCCGGCTGGGGCTGGTGGGTCTGGTGGGTCGCTGAAAGGAGCATGGCTCTTGGCTCAGCTGGGGAGGAGTAGGGTGAAGTCTGGGAAAGCTAGGAGGAGGAGCTGGGGAGGAGCGCCGTGGGTAGAGGGGCTTTAGATTCTCAAAGTGGCCTGGTGGGATAGCTGAGAGGAGGAGCGGGGCGGGGCTGTAGAGGAGCTGGGCTGGACTGTTAGGATAGTTAGGAGGAGGAGCTGCGGAGAGGCTGGTGTGGCGAGTTACAAGGTAAGACTGGTAGGGTATCTGGAAGGTGCAACTGGGGTGGAACAGTGCGCGGCTGATGGGATAGCCATGGGGAGGGGCTGGGACAGAGCAAAGCTGTACTGGCGGAGGGGCTGTGGGCGCGGCACAGGGTGGCGGAGCTATGTGGAGAGGGGCAGAGCTGGCAAGACCAGAATGTTGGATCTTGGTAACTGCGAGGGTGCTGAGCAAAGGCATCTTAGGGGCACAGACCAGGCAATGTCCTTCATAGGTGCCTGGGCCTCGACGCACACGTAGGCAACAAAGCGGCAGCCCCAGGGTCCTCAGAGACCTCAGGTGACCCTTAGAATGGGCCCAGGAGAACACAGAGGTGGGGAGAGGGTGTGACCTGTAGGTTGAATCCTGCACCTCTCATCTTCACGCCCCAGCAGGCTCTCCTTCCAAGCCACACTGGGATGGCCAGTGGTGTCCTGAGGGATGGAATTTATATGAACTTATTTTGCAGGTGAGAAGAAAAATTCCTATTCTGCGCATCAAACCTGACATGTGCCAGACAAAGTCAACCACCCTGTCAGGGCTGTTTCCTGCCCTCTGTCTCAGTCAGGGGCTCAACACACTCAGTGTCACCCTGCTTTGTTCCTGGGGTTCCCTTACCCTCACCCTCCTTCTGCATTTGCTTGGCCACAAAGGTAGAGCCTCTGAGAACAACCTCTGAGACCTACCACACCAAACCACACCTATCCGCAAGGGAAAGTTACTGCTTTTTTTTTTCTTTTCTTCTTTTTTTTTGTACTTATTTTTTATTATTATTACCTTTTTTACTTATTTTTTTTAAATTTTTACTCCTTATTTTCCTTTCTCCTTTCTTCCGTTTTTTACCTTCTTGCAATGCGGATATATTCTTCTGTATCTCATCCTTTCCTCTCCCATCAACTGGTCATACACTTTTAGACTGTCCATTGTCTTTTGTTGTCTCTGATGCCCTTTATTTTTTTCCTTCTCTTCTTTTCGTCTCTTTCCTCTCCATTTTCTTTCTTTTCTTTCCCCCTTTTATATGTTTGTTTGTTTGATTTGTGCGTTTGTGTGCTTCTGTTCCCTCTGTTTGTCTGTTTTCCTTCTTAGGGCTACACCAAGAAATAAGCCAAAGTGTGTATGACAGCAAGTCCCAAATATTGCTGAGTAGGGAAATAAAATATTCAAAGGCACAACAAGAGAAACTGAGAGACATCATTAAAAGAATATTTTCTGAAATGACAGGCCCTGGACAGTCAATAAGCCTCCTTTAACAGAGAAATATTAACAGGTGCACAGTGCACAACGAGCTTTCTAAAGCTGACAAGAGACAGAAAACTAGCAAAAATGACAAAACGAAGGAATTCTTCACTGAAGAACCTCCAGAAGGAAGTTACAGCCACAGAACTGCTCAAGGCAGATCTAGACAACATACCGGATCAAGAATTTAAAAAACTTGTCATAAAATTAATCGCTAGGGTTGAAAAAAGCATCAAAGAAACAACTGAGACAATTACTGGGCACTTTGAAAATAGGTGTGATGAGTTTAAAAAGGCTATAGATGAGGTGAGTAACAAACTGGAGGCAGCCACCACAAGGATTGACGAGGCAGAGAGAAGAATAGATGAATTAAAAGATATAGTTATAGCAAAAGAGGAAGCTGAAAAAGAGAGAGAGAAATTGATCAAGGAGCAGGAAAGAAGAATTCAAGACCTGAGTGATACATTCAAATGGAACAACATCCCTATCATAGGAATTCCTGAAGAGGAAGACAGAGAGAAAGGTCCTGAAGGGATACTAGACCAAATTATAACTGAGAATTTCCCAAATCTGGGAAAAGAAATAGACATTCAAATTCAAGAGGCACAAAGAACCCCTTTAAGACGTAATTTGAATTGGCCTTCGGCATGATATGTCATAGTGAAACTGTCAAAATATAAAAATAAAGAGAGAATTCTGAAAGCAGCTAGGGAGAAAAGGGCCCTCACATACAAAGGGAAACCTATCAAAGTGGTTACAGACCTATCTAATGAAGCTTGGCAGGCCAGGAAGGAATGGCAGGAAATCTTCAATGTGATGAACAGAAAAAACATGCAGCCAAGAATCCTTTATTCAGCAAGCCTGTCATTTAAAATAGGAGAGATCAAAGTGTTCCCAAATAAATGAAAATTGAGAGAATTTATGACCACCAAAGCAGCCCTACAGGAAAACCATAAGAGGGACTCTATGAGGGAAATGTTGCAAAGAATACAAGGTGCCAGAGACACCACTATAAACATGAATTCTAGGGAGAACACAATGACTCTAAACCCACATTTTTCAATAACACTGAATGTAAATGGACTGAATGCTCCAACCAGATGACACAGGGTAGCAGAATGGATAAAAAAACAAAATCCATCTATTTGCTGTCTACAAGAGACTCATTTTCGACCTGAAGACACCTTCCGGTTGAAAGTAAAGGAATGGAGAATTATCTATCATGCGACTGGAAGCCAAAAGAAAGCCGGAGTAGCCATACTTATATCAGACAAACTGAACTTTAAAGTAAAGGCAGTAACAAGAGATGAAGAAGGACATTATATAATAATTACAGGGTCTCTCCATCAGGAAGAGCTAACAATTATAAATATCTATGCACCAAATTCAGGAGCGCCCAAATACATAAAACAAATAATCACAGAAACAATCTTATTGACAAAAATGTGCTAATTTCAGGGGACTTTAATACTCCACTGACAGCAATGGATAGATCAACCAGACAGAAAATCACTAAGGAAACAATGGACCTGAACGACACATTGGAAGAGATGGACCTGATAGATATATTTAGAACTCTGCATCCTGAAGATAGGAAATTCACCTTCTTTTCGAGTGCTCATGGCACATTCTCCAAGCTAGATCACATACTGGGGCATAAAACTGCCCTCCATAAGAATAAACGAATAGAGATCATACCATGCACACTTTCAGATCACAATGCTATGAAACTTGAAATTAACCACAGGAAAAAGTCTGGAAAACCTCCAAAAATCTGGAGGTTAAAAACCACCCTACTAAAGGATGATTGGGTTAATCAGGCAATTAGAGAAGAAATTAAAAAAACATATGGAAACCAACGAAAATGGAAATACAACAATCCAAAATCTCTGGGACGCAGCAAAGGCAGTCCTAAGAGGAAAGTGTATTGCAATCCAGGCCAATCTCAACAAACTAGAAAAAACGCAAATTCAAAATTTAACAGAACACCTACTGGAAGTGGAATGGAAGCAGCAAGAGCACCCCAAACCCAGCAGAAGAAAAGAAACAATAAAGCTCAGGGCAGAAATAAATGATATAGAATCCAAAAGAACAGTCGAACAGATCAATGAAACCAAGAGTTGGTTCTTTGAAAAAATAAACAAAATCGATAAACCTCTAGCCAGGCTCCTCACAAAGAAAAGAGAGAGCACCCAGATAGATAAAATCATGAATGAAAAAGGATCCATTACAACCAATCCCTTAGAAACACAAGCAATCATCAGAGATTACTAAGAAAAATTATATGCCAACAAACTAGACAACACAGAAGAAATGGACAAATTCCTAAATGCACATGCACTGTCAAAATTCAAACGGGAAGAGATAGAAAGCATGAATAGACCGATAACCAGTGAAGAAATTGATCCGTTATCAAAAATCTCCCAACGAATAAGAGCCCAGGGCCAGATGGCTTCCCAGGGGAATTCTACCAGACATTTAAAGCAGAGCTCATACTCATTCTTCTCAAACTATTCCAAAAAATAGAAATAGAAGGAAAACTTCCAAATTCATTCTACGAAGCCAGCATCACCTTGGTACCCAAACCAGACAGAAACCCAGCCAAAAAAGAGAACTACAGACCAATATCCTTAATGAATACAGATGCAAAAATACTCAACAAGATACTAGGAAATCGAATTCAACAGCATATAAAAAGAATTATCCATCATGATCAAGTGGGATTCATTCCTGGGTTACAGGGCTGGTTCAATATTTGCAAATCCATCAATGTGATCCATCACATTAACAAAAGAAAGGATAAAAACCATATGATCCTGTCGATAGATGCAGAAAAAGCATTTGACAAAATACAGCACTCTTTCTTAATAAAAACCCCTGAGAAAGTCGGAATAGAAGGATCTTACCTAAACATTATAAAAAACAGTTTATGAAAAGCCCACAACCAATATTATCCTCAACAGGGAAAAACTGAGAGCTTTCCCCTGAGATCAGAAACACAACAGGGGTGCACACTCTCACCACTGCTGTTGAACATAGTGCTGGAAGTCCTAGCATCAGCAATCAGACAACAAAAGGAAATAAAAGGCATCAGAATTGGCAAAGAAGAAGTCTAACTTTCACTTTTTGCTGATGACATGATACTCTACATGGAAAACCCAATCGACTCCACCAGAAGCCTTCTAGAACTGATCAATGAATTCAGTAAAGTTGCAGGGTACAAAATCAATGTACAGAAATCAGCTGCATTCCTATACACTAAAAATGAAGCAGCTGAAAGAGAAATCAAGAATCTGATCCCATTCACGATTGCATGAATAACCATCAAATACCTAGGAGTAAACCTAACCAAGGATGTAAAAGACCTATATGATAAAAACTATAGAAAACTTATGAAAGCAATTGAAGAAAACACCAAGAAAGGGAAAAACATTCCTTGTTCATGGATCGGAAGGATAAACATTGTGAAAATGTCATTACTACCCAAAGCAATTACACATTCAATGCCGTCCCCGTCAAAATTGCAACAACATTCTTCTCAAAGCTAGAACAAACTATTTTCAAATTCGTCTGGAACATCAAAAGACCCTAAATAGCCAAAGTCATATTGAAGAAGAAAACCAAAATGGGAGACATCACAATCCCAGACTTTAACTTCTACTACAAAGCTGTCATCATCAAGACAGTATGGTATTGGCACAAAAACAGACACAGACCAATGGAATAGAATAGAGAACGCAGAGCTGGGACCACAAATGTAGGGCCAATTAATTTTTGACACAGCAGGAAAGAGTATCCAATGGAAAAAAGATGGCCTCTTTAGCAGGTGGTGCTGGGAGAACTGGACAGCACCATGCAGAAGAATGAAACTAGACCACTTTCTTACACCATACACAAAAATAAACTCAAAATGGCTGAAAGACCTGAATGTGAGACAGGAAACCATCAAAACCCTCGACAAGAAAGTAGGAAAAATCCTCCTAGACCTCAACCGCAGCAATTTCCTACTTGACACATCCTCAAAGGCAAGGGGAATGAAAGCAAAACTGAACTCTTGGGACTTCATCAAGATAAAAAGCTTCTGCACTGCAAAGGAAACAAGAAAACTAATAGGCAACCGACAGAATGGGAAAAGATAGTGGCAAATGACATATCAGATAAAGGGCTAGTATATAAATTATACAAGGAACTCACCAAACTTCACACCCACAAAACAAATAGCCCAGTGAAGAAATGGGCAGAAGACATGAACAGACACTTCTCCAAAGAGGACATCCAGATAGCCTACAGGCACAGGAAATGATGCTCAACATCACTCATCATCAGGGAAACACAAATCAAAACCACACTGAGATAACACCTCACGCCAGTCAGAGCGGCTAAAATGAACAAATCAAGAGACTATGGATGCTGGCGAGGGTGTGGAGAGACGGGCACCCTCCTACATTGTTGGTGGGAATGTAAACTGGTGCAGCCATTCTGGAAAACAGTGTGGAGGTTCCTCAAAATCTATCCATACAACTCCCTTATGACCCAGCAATAGCCCTGCTAGGGATTTACCCAAGAGATACAGAAATGCTGATGCATAGGAGCACATGTTACCCTGATGTTCATAGCAGCAATGTCAACAATAGCCAAAACATGGAAGGAGCCTAAATGTCCATTACCTGATGAGTGGATCAAGAAGATGTGGGATATATACACAATGGAGTACTACATGGCAATGAGAAAGAATGAAATCTGGCCATTTGTAGGAAAGTGGATGGACCTCGAGGGTGTCATGCTAAGTGAAATAAGTCAGGCAGAGAAGGACAGATACCATATGTTTGCACTCATAGGTCCAACAGGAAAACAGGAGAAACCTAATGGAGGACCAGGGGGAGGGGAAGAGGGAAAGAGAGTTGGGGAGAGAGAGGGATGCAAAGCTTGAGAGACTATTGAATGGTGACAATGAACTGAGGGTTGAAGGGAAAGGGGGCGAGGGAAAAAAGAGGGGGTGGTGATGGAGGAGGGCACTTATGGGGCAGAGCACTGGGTGTTGTATGGAAACCAATTTGACAATAAACTATTAAAAAAAAAAAAACTGAAGTGAGGGCCAACGCGTGGAGCTAGCTTACCTGAAATGGCAGAGAGTCTAGGAAGTCGGCTTAGGGTTAGGTAGCTGTAGATTTGTGGCCAGGGTTTGGGTTAGATCCCTGCAGGCTCCAGCAACCGGTCCGCTTCTCGGAAAAGCATCGCCCAGCAGGTTTAGTTTAGGTCGCATGGCAAGTTATAGTCAGGGTTTTGTCCTGGGGGTCAGAGGACCGTCTCTCACTCAGGTCCCAGGACACCGGGATCCCTGTCCCCCACCCTGCGACACTATGCAGGCTGAAGTCATGGCATCGTGGTGCTCTCTTTGTCACGCCAATTCATCCTGCAAAATTTCTGGGCTGGGCCCCACCTTTTGCTGAACCCAGGGCTGGGGCCTCATGGGGAACAGTGCCACAGCTAGGGTTAGGGTTCCACCCAGGGGAGTCTCCAGGTCAGCAGCTACACCAGTCCCGTGATGTCTCTTGAAAACTGATGTGAGGGCTGATGTGCGGGGTTGGTTCAGCAGAAAGGTTGAATGGAGTCTCAGGGTTCGGCTTAGGGTTAGGGTGAACTGTAGATTTGTGGCTAGGGTTAGGGTCAGATCCCACGAGTCTCCAGCAACCTATCCGCCAGTTGGAAAATCATCTGCCCAGAGGGTTGAGTTTAGGGCTCCTGGCAAGTTGCGGCAAGGACCTTGCCCTGGGTTTCAGGGGACCTTCTAGCACTCAGGTCCAAAGACAACAGGACTACCGTCCCCCACACTGCGAGAGCATGCAGGCTGAAGACATGGCATGGTAGGGCTCTCTATGTCACGCCGATTCACCATGCACAGCTTCTGGGCTTGTGGCCCCAGCTTTTCCTGACCCCAGGCCTGGGGCCCCATGGGGGACAATGCCACGTCAAGGGTTAGGGTTCCACCCAGGGGAGTCGCCAGGGCAGCAGCTACACCAGGCCTGTGATCTCCCTTGAGAACTGAAGTGAGGGCCGATGTGCGGGGCTGTTTCATCTGAAAGGCGGCGGGGAGTCTTGGGGGTCGGGTTCGCATTAGGGTGAGCTGTAGATCCTTGGCTAAAGTTAGGGTTAGATCCCAGGGGGCTCCAGCAACCAAACCGCCAGGCGAAAAAGAGTCTGCCCATAGGGCTGAGTTTAGGGTGCATGGCAAGTTGCCGGCAGGGCTTTGTCCTGGGGTTAGGGGATCGTCTCGCTCAGGTCCAGGGGCCCTGGGATCTCTGTCCCCCTGGCTGCGACAGCATACAGGCTGAATACAAGTCAGAGTGGTGCTCCAAACTTCACCCCGATTCACCCAGCACCACTTTTGGGTCCAGGTCGTGAGCTTTCCCAGAGCTGGGACTCGAGGTCCCATGGGAAACAGAGCCTTGGCAAGGATTAGGGTTCCACCCAGGGGGGTCTCCAGTATAGAAGCAACACGAGTCCAGTGATCTCACTTGAGGACTGAAGTGAGGGTTGATGCGTGGGGTTGGCTCAGCTTAAAGGTGGCATGGAGTCTCAGGGCTCGGCTTAGGGTTACAGTGAGCTGTAGATGTGAGGCTAGGGTTAGGGATAGATCCCAGGAGGCTCCAGCAACCGATCCGCCACTGGGAAAAGCGACTGCCCAGAGGGCTGAGTTTAGGTCCCATGGCAAGTTACAGTCAGGGCTTGTCTTTGTGTTCGGGGACCGTCTCTCACTCTGGTCCAAGAACACCTGGACCTCCGTCCCCACGCTGAGACAGCATGCAGGCTGAAAACATGGCATGTTGGTGCTCTCTATGTCACGCCGATTCGCCCTGCACAACTTATGGGCCAGGGTCCCCAGCATTTTCTGAACCAGGGGCTAGGGCCTCATGGGGGACATGGCCATGGCTGGGGTTAGGGTTCCACCCAGGGGAGTCCCCAGGGCAGAAGCAACACCAGTCCCGTGATCTCCCTTGAGGACTGAAGTGATGGCAGATGAGCAGGACAGGCTCAGCTGAAAGGTCGCGGGGAGTCTAGGGGGTCGGCTTAGGGTTAGGGTGAGCTGTAGATTCGTGGCTAGGGTTAGCATTACATCCCAGAAGGCTCCAGGAACCGAACAGCCAGGCGGAAAAGCGTCTGCCCAGAAGGCCGAATTTTGGGCGCATGGCATGTTGCCCACAGGGCTTTATCCCGGGGATGGGCAACAGTCTATCACTCAGGTCCAGGGACATAGGGACCTCCGTCCCCCACGCTGTGACAGCATGCAGGCTGAAAACATGGCAAAGGGGTGCTCCGAACATCACAGCGATTCACCCTGCACCACTTGTGGGCCCAGGTCTTGAGCATTTCCCGGACTGGGACTCGGCCCCCCATCAGGGACAGAGCCCAGACTGGGGATGGGTTCCACCCAGGGAAGTCGCTAGGGCAGGAGCAACACCAGTGCAGGGATCTCCCATGAAGACTGAAGTGAGCACCGATGCCCGGGGCCGGCTCAGCTGAAAGGCGGCGGGGAGTCTAGGGGGTCAGATCAGGGTGAGGTCAGCTGTAGATGCTTTTGCAACGTTCAGTTTCGATCCCTGGAGGCTCCAGCAACAGATCCGCCAGGCAGAAAAACATTCGCTCAGAAGGTTGTGTTTAGGGCATATGGCAAGTTACTGGCAGGGCTTTGCCCTGGGGTTCGGGGGACCGTCTCTCGTTCAGGCCCACGGACAGCGGGACCTCCGTCCCCCCAAGCTGCGATAGCATGCAGCCTGAATCCATGGCAAAGTGGTGCTCCATACGCCCCGCTGAATTGTCCTGGTCCCAGGATGGTCGGGTCCCAGGTCTTGGGCTTTTACCCCACCTGGGTCTCGGTGTCCCATGGGGTCAGAGCGGTGGTGAGGGTTGGGTTCCATCCAGGGGAGCCGCCAGGGCAGAAGCAACACCAGTCCCGTGATCTCCCTTGAAAACTGAAGTGAGGGCAGATGCGTCGGGCTGGCTCAGCTGAAAGGCATCAGGGAGTCGGGGGTCGGGGGGTGAGGGGAGGCTTAGAATTAGGATCAGCTGTAGATACGAGGCTAGGGAGAGCTATGGATCCCAGGAGGCTCCTGGAACCGATCTGCCAGGCGGAAAAGCGTATGCACAGAGGACTGGGTATAGAGCGAATGGTAAGTTGCCCACAGGGCTTCGCCCTAGGGTTCAGGACCATTTCTCACTCGGGTCCGTGGACACCGGGGCCTCCATAATCCATGCTGTGACAGCATGCAGCCTGAAGACAGGGCAAAGTGGTGCGCCGTATTTCACGCCAATTCACCCTGAACCACTTATGGGCCCCGGTCTTATGCTTTCCCCGGACCTGGGACTTAGGGCTCCAAGGGGGAAAGAGCGCTGGCTAGGGTTAGGGACTACCAAGGGAAGTCCCCAGGGCAGAAGCAACACCAGTCCCGTGATCTTTCTTGAGGACTGAAGAATGGCCGATGCGCGGGCAAACTCTGCTGAAAGGTGGCGGGGAGTCTGGGGGTCGGCTTAGGCGTAGGCTGAGCTATAGATCCGTTGCTAGGGTTAGGGTTAGATACCAATTGGCTCCAGAAATCTATCCGCCGTGTGGAAAAGCCCCATTCATCTGAGATTCCCTGTAACTTAGTTAATTCTGTTTGAAAACATGTGCGCAGACTGTTGTGCGTGCGCGGGGGCTTAGAAGCAAGGACGTGAGGATAAACGAACGAGGAAAAGAAGAGAGAGCTGAAGGATGGGGACGGGAGGAACAACATGAGTGATTATGCTAAGATTATCCAATAAAGATAAGGTAAATGGAGCCGTGGCCCCATATTGGGCAGTAGCCGACTTGACTTCTTTTTAAACTTTAAAATTCAAAGTCCTACACATTCTTCGCCCTGCTTGCATTGTCACTGGATTGGCAGCAAATCCTGAAATATCTTCTCCCTGGCTTTGAGCCAAAGCCAAAGGCCTCTGCAGAGGAGTAAGCCCTAAAGAGGTTTCTTCCATAGAAGTTACTCTCATAGGACATAAAGTTCTAAACTATCCATAAGTAACAACTACATTCCTTCCCCCATAATGTCAGTTGTAAGCATCCTGCTTTCTTTTCCCTTCCAGCATTTTGTTATACAAAGTTCAAACATACAAAACGTTGAAATAATTTTACAGTAAATACCTGTATGCTCACTACCTATATCATGTCATTAACATGTAATTATATATTTGTTGTAGAACATACCTATTTTTCTACCCATCCTATCCATTATTAATTCATCTTATTTTAGGTGTATTTTAAAGTAAATAATAGACATCAGTACACCTCCTCTTAAATATCTCATTGTGAATCATTTAACTACAGTTAGTATTTGTTACAATAACAGTAATTCTTTCTGGCACACGTGAACATCCTGTGTCTACACTGCCCCTGGACTCTGGCCTCCTTGAGGGCATGCACACGATCCACTTGTGTTTGTATCTGAAGTGGCTAGCACTGGAGCATTTTGTAGATGGTAAATAAATGCTAGTCGAATGGATAAAGGTTTCTTCTCACAGTAGCGCAAATCCAGTCATTAATTAATAGAATAAATCCCACTGCATTTCTCACATCCAGAATTAAGTTACCTTAACAAATCAGGCAAGGAACATTGCCGGGATGTCAGGAAACAGACTGAGTTTATAGACAAGTCAGGCTTTTCCTTACAATGTTTTTCTCGTATTTCCCTATGTTCTAAAGAAACAACAAAATTGAAATTTGGTGCATGAGCAAAAAGCATAATACTTAACTGGTTTCTTCAGAAAGGCGTGTTTATTATGGTCATATTTATTTTCTCTTATGACTAAGTAAAGCTAATACTTTCATTATTAGGTTAGTATACCTAGAATAATCATGATGAAAGTCTCTCAATATAGAATTACTTACAGATTGTTTTACCTACAAGCTTGTTTAGGCAAAACTATATGGTATATAGCAGAAAGACTCCACTAAGGATAATATTCATGTGAAATGTTGTTTGGTTACATGGATCAGGCACTTAATAAACTGGACACAACCAGATTTGGCTTTTAGATGTCTGTGTTGATCTTCCATGGTTGCCTGTAGAAGTTCAACTGATGTCACCATGTCAATGAGGAAATTAGGATTGTATAAATATAACATCTTCCCAGCAATGTAATTGGATGATATATCACTCCTGCTATGAGAATCAGTCTACTTATTGAACAGATGCAAAGGAAGAGAAATGTGTGAGAACCTCTGGCAGAATGACACCATCCACAATGCTAAACAAGAAGCATGCATTGTGAATGTGAACCTTACATAATAGAATAACACCTTTAAAAACACAAGTGTGATCATAAAACCATCTGCTTCATAATCAGTTTGCAGAGTACATCTGGTATTGCTATACTGGCTCGCCAAATTGTTCCTCCATGCATTTTAAAAACATAAAGGAATACAGATAGTCTATAATTTGAAAGACTTAATGGCCAGATGGCTTTCTAGTACCTTTCTAATTTCATCATTGTACTTCTTAATTAAGCTCTCTTCATAAGCATGTAACTATTACCATTAAAAAACACATATTGATTCAATGAGTGTTTGAAGGACTCAGGTAAGTGGTCGTTTCAATTTAGTTGCGTAAGTTGAGTCTATTTTTATTTCTTTTTAATTACTCCTTCTTATTAAAATAAAACAAAATGCAGCCTCAGAAGAACTCTTATTTCAATGGTAATATCATACATGATTGTATTGTTAGAGGAAATAGCAAAGCTTAAAATGATGGATTAATGTAGAGCACACCGTTGGTTCTGACTTTGAACACATTTAAAAAGGTACTTAAAAAGTTAGCCTAAACTCAGAAGACACCCTTAACTTTTATAGTCATTGACATCAGATAAATGTATTATTACATCCTCTGTAACAGTTACATTTGAGTTGGAAAGAATTATTTCCTGGTTGATTAGTATTTCACAGTTGAAGTTCTTCTTTATTTTGGAGAAAAACTGCAAAGAATTGATGCATGTTGGAAGATTCTTTTAAAAACCATGTGGACTACTCTTTTCATTATAACCCTTTACTGTTTCCTTAGTGCAGATTTTAGCACAGCACAGAAGCCCAACACTAGGCTTGAGCCCATAAACCATTAGATAATGACCTGAGCTGAAGTCGGATGCTTAAGTCACTGACCCACCCAGGTACCCCTATAGTTAAATATTTAAAAACCAGCATGCATTAGTCTTGTAAATTGACAAATGGTAAAGATAATGAACCATTTTAGTGGTTGCAATGGATACTTGGAATTACTTATTCCTCTTCGCCTCCATATGCAACAGTTGTTAGCTTTGACATATCATATTACTTTGGAAATCTTTCCCACTTTTTGCTATCTTAAAATCCAACCATTCCCATAACTGTTATGGGAGTGGTTGGATTTTTCGATGTCTGTTTTTTCAGGATAGTTATTCTTACTCTGATTTCCAGGGTACCTTTCTTTTTGAAAAATTTATTTTGGGTTCAGAATAATCTGTTTCCTGTACTGAATTGACAGATACGATTTGGGTGGTCTTTTAATTAGTTAATTCATTTATCTTTTTTTTTGGTGGTGGTCTTATTTAAAAAAATTTTTTTAAAATATTTTTACTTTTGAAAGCAGAGAGACAGAGAGACAGAGCACATGTATGGGAGGCACAGAGAGAGAGGGAGACAGATTCTGAAGCAGGCTTAACGTTCAGAGCCCAACAAGGGGCTCGAACTTGGGGCTCAAATTCATAAACTGTGAGATCATGACCTGAGCTGAAGTAAGATACTTAACCAACTGAGGCACCCGGGTACCCAGTGGTGGTCTTATTTTTAGACACGTCTGCAATGTAGTTATTACAGCACATCCTAGGCTTTTTTACCCCTTACCCTAGAATTCTCTGCTACGAAAACTGGCAATGAGTATGTCTTACAATTAAATGTTATTAGATTGGTAATACGAACTATCTCTGAGAAGGGAGATTTTTTAAAAAGCTAACTGACCCTGAAAAACTTTGAAATAAAAAACAGCTCAGGATTTAGGTAGTGTGTATACTTACAGACTTACCATATCTGAGTAAATTTCAATTGAATTCACCATACTTGCCACAGACGATAGAAGCTTTGACATCTGAAGCCTTACCAAGGGGCATTCTGTAGATCTTTAAGGAAAAGTATGGAGCCAATGCATTTAGAATTAGTGCTTTTAAAAGTCAGAATGGATTTTGGTGATGTAAGAATACTGACTTTCATTTTATGTAATGTCTGAACTAATAGGTAAAGAAAGTAATAAGTATAAAGTATTATTTCAGAAACTGAAGATAAACACGAAGTAGAAATAGTTATATAACTGACCCAAATTAGGTGATAGAGAAGAAAATGAGGAGAGAAAAAATTAGCAGTATTAAAATTTCCTAATTACTCATAGTGAGTGGGTGTGGTAGTCAAAGGCAACTTTCTACAAAAGTATGGGACCAAATGTATTTTATACAGTTGTGCTTATATTGGTAATTATATAACTGAAAGCAAATGATTAAATCTGAAAATTATTCCTGTAGATTACTATAGATTCCAAATTATTCCTATAGATACCAATAAATTTCTAATTACATGACAAAGAAAACCAAAATAGCTTGATTTCAAAGATAAAGCATGCTCAGAAAGAATGGTGGATTACTCCAGCAAAATAAAAATGAATGAGCTATTAGTGAAATTCAAAAATTAGCAGGGAGAAAATAAATTAAGAAGCTTTGCCAACTCTATAGAATCTTTAAAATGCTTGAAAACAATCTGAAATGAAAATTCCAAACTATATCAACATGGGAAATTGAGAGACAGAAGCAAGTAGAGAGAAGGAATAAGATAGATATAGCATTTTAATATTCTGTTAAAGTGAAGACGATATTGATGAACTCTAGATGCTATTAAGAATAAGTGCAAGTGGTAGCAACTTCCTAATGATTAGGAGAAAACAATAGAATGTATAATGTAAAACCAATAGGAGAATAAAGAACAGAAAAACATAAGCAAAAAAAAAAAAAAAGGCACAAAAGAAGAAAAAACAACAAGTGTAGTAAATTAAAATATAAAATGGGGGCGCCAGGGCGGCTCAGTTGGTTAAGTATCCGGCTTCAGCTCGGGTCATGATCTCACTGTTCGTGGGTTTGAGCCCCGTGTTGGGCTCTGTGGTGACAGCTGAGAACCTGGAGCCCGCTTCAGATTCTGTGTCTCCCTGTCTCTCTGATGATCCCCTGCTCGTGCTGTCTCTCTCTGTCTCTCAAAAATAAAAATAAATAAATAAATAAATAAATAATAAATTGTAAAATGATACAGTACGGAATACAAACACACCAGTAACCATGGTGAATGTCAATATGTTAAATACACCTATTAAAAGAAATAGGAGTTCAAATTAATTTGAAAACCTTTAAATCCAGGTAAGTCCAATAAGAGACATTATACATGTGTTCATTACAACACTAGATAAGCAGAGGAACGTAGAAGACTGTTCCCCATCATAAGAACAATTCATCATCAAGAACAAAAAGACGTAACAGCCCACTCATGCACCTAACAAATTTGCTTGGAAATTATTAGACAATTTGAAAAATATAAAATCTACAATCATAGTTGGAAGTATTTTTTAAAATCTTTTATTTTAAAAAGTTTATTTCTGAGAGAGAACATGCATGCATGAACGAACAGGGGAAGGGTAGAAAAAAGGAGAGAGAGAGAATCCCATGCAGGCTCCATGCTGTCACTGCAGAGTCTGACACGGGGCTCAAACTCAAAAACTGTGAGATAATGACCTGAGCCAAAACCACGAGTCATACACTTACCTGAGCCACCCAGGTGCTCCCACACTGGATCTTTTAATACCCATCACTTGGAAAAAAAAATACCTTAAAAATTAAAATAAATTAAGATTATTGAAAATTACAACTTTAAATACTAGGGCTGACCTAATAGAACTGTATGGATTTCCTAGTCTCAAAATGTAGAGTATGTATTTTTTTTCACACATCTAAAAGCATTCTTTTTTTTTTTTTAACTCTCTAGATATTTAGAACACTAAAGATCACTTTTCAATGTTTTTATTTATTCTTGAGACAGAGAGAGACAGAGCATGAGAGGGGGGAGGGGCAGAGAGAGAAGGAGACACAGAACCGGAAGCAAGCTCCAGGCTCTGAGCTCTGAGCTTACTGTCAGCACAGAGCCTGACGCGGGGCTCGAACCCACAAACGTGAGATCTGACCTGAGCTGAAGTCGGAGGCTTAGCCGACTGAGCCACCCAGGCGCCCCTAAAAAGCATTCTTCAAAAGAATTTATGCTTAACCTTGGAAGAAAACAAACAGCAAAAATTGTTTTCCTGCACGTCACATTTCATGATCACAATACAGTGCAATTAGACATCAATAATCAGGAAAGTACACAACTAGAAAAAACACAATTCTAAATGATGTTTGTGTTCAAGTGGAAATGCAAATGACTATTATAAGGTGCTCATAACGGAACAAATATATGTGTATCACATATCCAAATGTGTGGCTGTGGCTAAAGCAGAACACTGAAAAAATTTAGGACTTAAGTACACAGTAAAACTAATGAAATATTGAAAACAAATAAAATAAACTTTAAGAGACTAAAAATAAAATATACCTCCCTCGAGCTCAGAAGAAATTAACTACTGAAATTAAAAGAAAAGAAGGCAGAAATAATAAAAATAAAGCATAAAAAATCTCAGAATACTTTATCAATAAAACTAATATTCCTTTGAAAGCAATAAGGAAGAAAAACCTTTGGTAAATATCGAGAATAAAGCAGAAAGCATACATAACTTCAGTTTGTTATTACTTGTAGTGCTGCCAGGTAGTGGTACAAAAGTGATGACAGACTTTATGGGAAAAAAATTAGGACATCTGGAGAGAATGACAATTTTCCAGGACCAAATGCAAAGTTAAAAAATTAATTTTTTAGATTTCTTTACCTCAGTCAATTTATTTACCTCAACAATAACGACTTAGGAAATATTGAGTAGATGTGTGGGTGGATGGCTCAGTAGATTAAGCCTTAGACTCTTGATTTTTGGCTCATGTCATGATCTCACGGTTCATGGGATTGAACTCTGCCTTGGTCTCTGCGCTGACAGCGCGGAGCCTGCTTGGGATTCTCTCCTGTCTCTCTCTCTCTCTCTTTGCCCCTCCCCTGCTTTCTCTCTCTGTCTCTCTCTGTCTTTCTGAAAATACACAAATAAACATTAGAAAAAATAATTTAAAGGAAGGACAAAAGAAAATGTTGAGCAGAAAAAGGAACTTGAAGTACTAGTTCAACAGTGTGATACTATTTATGTAAACACTTCAGTTAAAAGATGTTATTTTTTTTGTTACTGCCACATATGTATATAGGTAAATAAGATACACGAGTTACCTAGATGGTTTCATGGCAAACTAACTGGAGGGTTTATTCTGTAATATGAAAGAGGTCTAGGATGGTGGGTGGTAGTCAAATTTTAAACCTTATCAGTAAGACTGTGAGTAGTGTAATTGATAAGATTAAAGCAGAGGACTTATTTGTAATTAAAAACAATTTAACAAGATTATCTTTCTCTTTTACTTTCACAATTAAATATTTATTTTATTTTTTTATAATAGTTTATTGTCAAATTGGTTTCCATATAACACCCAGTGCTTCTCCCCACATGTGCCCCCCACCATGACCATCCCCCCTCCCTCCTACCCCCTCCCCTTTCAGTCCATGGTTCGTCTTCAGTATTCAGTAGTCTCCCTTGATCTGTGTCCCTCACTCTTCCCCGCTCTCTTTCCCACTTCCTCTCCCCATGGTCCCCTGCCAGATCTCTCCTGTTGGACCTATGAATGCAAACATATGATATCTATTTTTCTCTGTCTGACTTATTTCGCTTAGCATGACACCCTCAAGGTCCATCCACTTTCCTACAAATGGCCATATGTCATTCTTTCTCATTGCCATATAGTACTCCATTGTATATATATACCACATCTTCTTGATCCACTCATCAGGTGATGGACATTTAGGCTCTTTCCATGATTTGGCTATTGTCGAAAGTGCCACTATGAACATTGGGGTACATGTGCTCCTATGCATCAGCACTTCTTTATCCCTTGGGTAAATCCCTAGCAGTGCAATTGCTGGGTCATAGGGGAGTTCTATCGATAGTTTTTTGAGGAGTCACCACACTGTTTTCCAGAGCAGCTGCACCAGTTTACATTGCCACCAACAGTGTAGGAGGGTGCCCATCCCTCCACACCCTCGCCAGCATCTATAGTCTTTTGATTTGTTCATTTTAGCCACTCTGACGGGCATTAGGTGGTATCTCAGTGTGGTTTTGATTTGAATTTCCCTGATGATGAGTGACACGGAGCATCGTTTCATGTGCCTGTTGGCCATCTGGATGTCCTCTTTGAAGAAGTGTCTATTCAGGTCTTCTGCCCATTTCTTCACCAAATCATTCATTTTTCATGTATGCAGTTTAGTGAGCTCCTTGTATATTTTGGATACTAGCCTTTATCTGATACGCCATTTGCCACTATCTTTTCCCATTCTGTTGGTTGCCTATTAGTTTTTTTGATTGTTTCCTTTGCCTTGCAGAAGCTTTTTATCTTGATGAGATCCCAGTAGTTCATTTTTGTTCTTGATTCCCTTGTCTCTGGAGATGTGTTGAGGAGGAAATTGCTGCGATTTAGGTCTAGGAGGCTATTTTCTGCTTTTTCCTCAAGGGTTTTGATGGTTTCCTGTCTCACATTCAGATCCTTTATCCATTTTGAGTTTATTTTTGTGAATGGTGTCAGAAAGTGGTCTAATTTCATTTTTCTACATGTTGCTGTCCAGCTCTCCCAACACCACCTGTTGAAGAGGCTGTCTTTTTTCCATTGGACACTCT